>JANXHW010000003.1:42520000-42700000 GCA_026170595.1 Plestiodon gilberti rubricaudatus
ATGTGTTGGGGGCTAAGTGATAACCCCATTCCCCCACCTTCTGCTGCAATTTCAGGCCATGTGGTCAGAGTTAGGGTTGCTGGATAAATAATATAGCGAAGGGAAATCCCTATGTGCAAACAGTATTGCATCATGGAGGAGCTTCAGCTCTGGCTTCTGGACATATAAAACTTCAGTCGGGCTAGGAGGGAGGTGGCACTGCAGTGTAGTGACTTGGGATCTTGTTCTGAGGCCCTTACTGCACAGCTATATAGGTAGTTGTTTTATCTTGTCAGTAAGGAGATTTCCAGGGCAAGCATCACACAAAGGCCTGGCTGTCATACAAACAGCAGCTGAAGTGGTTAACCTGTGCCTGGACTGTAATACAGTACTTCACACTTAGGTGAGGAAATGGCATGATGGAATGCTTCTTCATAAACAGTAATAAGAAAAGATCTCTGCACATAGAAAACTGAGTATCAAGGGAAAGGGTTCGAGCCAGTCTTCATCCTGACATTCTCACTTTCTATGTGCAAGGAATTTACTGTATGACGGAGCATTCCATCAGGTGATTTCCCCCAACTGTAGTCTATGGCTTTGCTTATCACTTTGACTGGCTTCAGAGGACATGCTGGGAGCCCACAACTTTTGTAGGGCCCTGGCTACCTCCCCTCACTTCCTCATCGGCTGCTGCAATTGCCTTGACAAAATCTAGAGTGACAATGATTCTAGGTTCTCTTAACTCTATGTGCTAGTAAGTTTTTTTTTTTTTAATAAACGTCAAGGTTGTCATGGCTCCTGCAGCAGTAAATGAGATTCTTCTACCAAGCCCACTGGATTCACTACGAAGCCCAATGCCCACCAGGTTCCTGGTAATGGGGGGGGCAGCAGGGGAAATGGAAACAAGCCCAGGAGGAGGGCAAGTCAAGGGCGTGTTGTATTCACAGAAAGGGCCTCAAAAATTCTCATGGACCCTGGCACGGACCCTAACCTTAGCTGCTGTTTGTAAGAATTAGGCCTAAAATTTAATGTATAGGGCAGAGGTACTCAACCTTTTTCGGTGGCGTTGGCATACCACCTCTTCAGCCTCCGACGCAACTGTATACCACTGGAAGTAAGTGCCGATGACGTCATCAGCACTCACTTCCTGGTTCGCGTTCACATCGGAGGCCAGAAAGATGAAGGTAAGGAGCAAGGACGTGCGAGAAGGCCCTTCCCTGCTCGGAAAGCCTGCCCTGGACCTATGCTCATCATGAGTATTAGAAAAAAATAGATATTAGGCTCACTAGATGGTGCTGGACTTGTTTGCAACATATTATTGAACTTATATTTGGTACCTGGGAACATTTCTTTTCCCACTTAAAACATTCGTTAGTTACTTGGAGAGGCCATTTTTGATCTCATGCCACTTTTTGCGAGGAATCGTCAAATGCTTTGAACAGAAAAGGGGGGCACAGGACAACCCTGCATCAATGGCACCCAAAATGCTCTCTCAGGACACTTCCATTCATTGGCCCAGTTGGTAACAGTAGGAGTGAAAAGAAAGTGCAATGAGAAGCTTGTCAGTAAAGAAATACTTTGTGTTGCAAGGATTTAGGGACAATCTGGTTGCTTTTGTGTAACGGTAGTTCTTTTTCCATGTGGACTGCCCTCCGCTCCAAACATATGGTTTGTGGGTAACCAGTGCTATGATTTAGGATCAACCCATTTCCAGTCATCATTGCCATGAATATGAGCACAGGCAGGTTGTGGTGGCCCAACACCTGCAGCTATATGCCCGTGCATGTTTCTTGCAAATTGCAATATCAAGGACATGTCTCCCCTAATGAATATACTTTCCTGATATAATACTAACAACACGGATCTTTCTGTTGCTGAAATTTAACTACGTTTCCATTCCACCCAATTAAGAATTCTGCATAACTCAATGGTTTGCATACTCCTGCGCTGATAGAAGTTGTTCCAATAAAAGATATCACTTTACCTGTGTTGTAGGGTTGCTAAGAAGCTCCTCACAACAGCTGACTAGTTTAGTGTTCTGACATGGTGGGAGAAACAGCTGATTTAAAAAAATACACCGAAGCATTTGTTTAAAAATTGTCTTGCGTTATATTAAGGTTCCATTTGTATGTGATTGATGATTGTCACAAATGTAGAACAGGCAGGAGCAGTGTGTGTTACAAATGGCTGTAATTGATGTGCTGACCTCTTGAATTCTCCAGCCCATAATTAATGTTGCATTAAATGACTTCTAAATCAATTTTAAAGCTTTGCAGATCTCTTAAGGAAAATGACTTTAGTGTAATATGTGGCACCCAACCTATAGCTCCACTGTGCATTAAAATCTGTTGCAGGATAAGAGAAGTATATGAGCAGGCTGTGATATTCTGCAATCTCCATGCTGACAAGGTGCCTTAAAATACTGCCATTGATGATGACAAGCCTTTTCACCTCTGCAGTCCAGGCTGCCACATGCTGCTTCCCATCTTCTCCCTCTTTATTTTTGGGCTGTGAAAAATGTGGGCCAGTAGCTATATCACTAACAGGAAGTTTTGGATTACAAATAGATCAGGCCATGGGGCTGGCAGAGGCCTTGCCTAGTGACACCTCTCCAGTCCATCACTGAGTTGTGGGTGATGAACAGCCTTCTAATCCCTGGATGGTGTAAAGCACATTCCTAAGGCTATGTAAAGCCAGAGACTGCAAGAGAGGTCCTGTGTTACTATTTTCACCTCTCTCTCTTTCTTTCTCACCCGGTATGGGACCATTCAGGCTTTATGTTCTGTATTATGAATCCAGAGGTATTCCTCATTTTCATCCCTGCTTTCCAATTTGTGCCTTAAGATGCATGTAAGAAAAGCACCAGGCCCTTAGATTGATAGCCTTTCAGCTGGGCAAGGAACCATCTTGCCTATGTAAATACAGCGCAATCCTAGAAATAATTCCAGCGATGGCATGAAATTGAGGAATACCTCAGGATTCATAATGTTGATCAGGTGAGATTCTGGCACATGTCACTTTAGGACCTGCTTTGAGAGCCATGAAAATTGATATCTGATCGTTCCAAAATGGAGAAGAACCACATTTCCCACATTTCCTGGTGTTCCTATTCATATCTTTAAAATGCACCTGGAATAATGTAACTTTAAAATCAGCTGTAAGATCAATTGCCCTCATAGCTGGGTCCACAATTGAAGGGATAAAGCAATGCAAAATTTTCAACTTCTTAAATTGTTAGCACCATCAGAACCCTGGGAAGACTGTTTTTACTCTCAGGGAGGCCTCATTTACTTTTTCTCCCCTCCTTTCTCTCCTTTTATAGGATGCGTCCATTGCACACAGATTCCATATGATGAGGGAAAAGCATCCTGAGAAATTCAACAGCAGGTAAATAAATATCTTTTCCCACCTCAAATGTTACTGTGGTGCAAAAAGGAAGGTATCTGGTGAATTTTGGGTAGAATAAATCAATTTGCTTAGCTCACGTACTGCTGGGAAAGTTCTTCCTTAGTTAACTCAGTACTATTGATCTCCTCATCAACTATCTTAGATAGTTCCTTCTCCACTACTATGTTAATGTAGAATGGAGTCAGGTTAATGGAGAGCAACTCTGGATACAATGTTTCAAATACATGGGTAGAGATGCCATGTAACAAAAAATTTCTTGAAGTTTAAATCCTTCAATTACCGTATCGCGGTTTTCCCTTCTCAGGCAGCCGCTCACGGACTGAAATTCATTAAAATCCAAGGAATCGTGATGCCAACGTTTCGTTCCATAACAAAACCCGGAACCTTTTCATAGGATAATCATATAGATTAAGATGGAGACAGAGCAACTCTGTTGGTAGGAATCACCATCTAGTTCTGTGGTCCTGTTAGGAAAATAGGCAACTGGAAAATTTATTTTCTCAGAACTGGAGGCACTGGCCAAACATTCTCCCCAGCATACCTGTACAAGGGCACTGCAAGATTGTATTGGATCCCTGCAAGCCTGGGGTATCCAACCTGCTCATGGATAGAGGTTTTGTGCTGTGAACAGCTGCATGGCAAGAAGAAGTTGAAGTGAAGCGTTTCCCAGCATGGAAAAGCAATCGTGAAAAAAATGTCTACTGATTTCTGCAGGAGTCAGCCAAGTTGGGCATTGGCTCAGGTCCCACACCCCTGAGAGGGCTAAAGAGCCTGGGAAGAGGAACTGGGTGGTAGTCAAACCCCTCCCCTCCCACGTTGAGCTGAGACATGGTGGATGAATCTAAGAAAGAGACACAGCAAGTTGTTAGGATTGTCATTCTTCAGGGTTCAACCCATTCTCTAGAAGTTAAATCTCTGACTAGGGTAGTGGTGGTGGATGCATCTTTTAATGTACATGCACCTGAATGCACATAGATTGTTGTTGTGCAAGTCCGAGTGGACCCAGGAAGGCAGATGGAGGCCTGGAAGGGGGATAAGATATTGGCAGCACCACTGCCACCAATACCGCCCCTTCCCAGCCTCAATGCACACCCCTTCCCGCCCTGGTCTCTGCCCCATTCCTTCCCCCTCCTCCCTCTTCCCCCCCCCGCCCACTGCCCCCCCTCCAGAGGTTTTTCCTGGGGCCACAGGTGTGCAGCCACAGTCCGGCTGTGCTCTATAGCATGTTGCCTTTCGCAACAGCTGTAAACCATGCTGTGCCACCAGGACACGAGTTCTGGCAGTGCAGCTGGGCCCATAGGATTGGGCCGTTAGTCTAGGAAACTCTGCCGCTGAATGGATTGGACAAGATTGCCGCTGAAATCCCTTCCAATTGCATAATTCTATGACTCTTACCGACAGCAACCAACTCATTTGTGACTCTTCACTTACCTGTATTTGTAAATCAAATTTGAAAATGTTCATTACCTGGCCAGCTCTGCTTAAACATTTATTTACATCTTTACTCTAACCCAGCTGCAAAGTGACATTTTCTTGTCACATCAGAAACTGCAACAGAAAAGAAACAAATTTCCCTCTATAGACTAATTCATTACATCAGGCCCACGGCATGCAACCGCCTACATCGGAGTAACAGCCTACATCATTGTAGGATTTGTAACTACTACATCTTCCAGGTTGTGATATTTTAGTCTTTGCATGGAAGGCTGCTAGAATTTGGCTGTAGACCCAATTCCATTCATTCACACTTCATAATTACATACAAATTCCAGGGCCAGCAGGAACAGGCTATCAAGGCAAAGCGCAACATCAGGTTAGAACTAGCTCATGTTTCACTTGAAGTTCATAAAAAATGGTGCAGCAATAGCAGGGGATTGTCCCTAATGGCCTGTGCAGGAGGCATTTAGGGAAACACTCCAAGAATCCTTGTGCTCAGAAATGTCTTAGCAAATGAACAGATCACCTCTGAAGTAAACATCTCTTTCATCCTTTTGATACCTTTGGGTTTTTCATTCCACATTTTTTCCCTAAGGCAAAGTCAGACTTTTCTCCATTTTTCATTCTTTTGTTTCTTTTTTTTTTGGGGGGGGGGAACAATTCACACACCAACTCTGCACTTCTTCATAGCAGTATGTTTAATCCAAATTGCAGTGTCTGTGCAGATTGTCTGAATCATTTGCTACGTGCACAAACACAAATTTGGTGCATGCATCTGCAAGCCTATATAATGTGGGTTGAACACTGCCACAAACTGTTACAACTATATACTATAGTCCAGGCTGGAACAAAGTCATATGCATTGGTCATTGGTCATATGCAGAGCGGTTGTGTAGAATGGGTGCTTTGATGGACAATAAGCAGGGGAAATGTGACACTACCTCACAATTTCAAGTGAAAAATATCTGTCCACCATACTTCCAGAATGTGTATGTTTTCCATTAGCATTCTATGGATTAAAGGTAAAACCCACAAATCTGCTGAAACTCACAGTGTGCCTTACATCAGTCGCAGACTGTTCCAAGTGAGCTTATGCACAGACCTGTAGAGAGAACTGGTAGATATTCCTGTCACAAAGGTTTCCCAGTGCTTTGCAGGATAAAATATAGAAAATTGCAAAGTTGTACTTTGGAGTATCAAGAATCTAAACATACTTTTAAACAAAAAAAAAAGATACCAGGGAAATGTATCTCTAAAGTTTGCAAACAAAAGTTCAACAATGTGGTGGGATTGTTATGAATTTCCACTGCCCACTCTGCATAGTTTTCTGCCTTTCCTCCTGACTCCTTGCCTTTGGTTTCCTGCTCTGTACTCCATTTCTTTCAGCTCTCTTCCCTTCTCCCCACCACAGTCCTTAACTAGAAATATTTTACTTCTTGCAGAAATTCATAATCCACAGTCTTTATAAACATGATTTAAATTTAAATGTAGGTTACTTTACATAATTTCTTCCTTGGTGAGGAATTTAGTTTGGTTAGTGCACGCTGCTCTGGGCAGTTAGAACCCTCACAGATGAATAAATGCCCCACTAACACGAACGGCAAAATGTTATGGTTGGGTCTGGCACACATACATGAAGTCAAAGACCCTTCAGAATGAGTACCAGACTCATGGAAGTACCGAGGACTGAACTGGCAATTAAGTATCCAAACACCTGAAAGCTCTCTGGCCCATTACATCTGCTGTCCTCTCTGTCTTTCTTCCACAACATTCTTGGCCTCCAACCCGTTTTCTGGCCCTCTTATAAAGCCATCCTCTCTGGAGAGACACCCAATTGACATCTCTACTCACTGTTTACCTTTTTTTATGTTTTCCCACCTCTTATTTGTGGCCTATTCTGGTTAACCATGGATTTCCTCTCCAGCACCCGTGGACACATTCATGCCTGACCAACTGTCTACACAGTTCTGGTTCAGCGGCAATTTGGAAACTGACATTCCAACTGTGAGGAAGGACGGGGCGTTAGGGATAAGCATGGTCACAGAGGACTTGTACTGTTAGTTTTAAACCATGTTCCTGGGAAGCCTGGGATTCTTTGAAAGGTTTTGCTGAGGATCCATAGCTTAGTAGTTGAGCACATTCTTTTGTTTGAGGGGTCTTAGGCCACATGACCACAGAGGCGTCTTCGGACAACACTGGCTCTTCAGCTTTGAAATGGGGATGAGCACCACACCCTAGAGTCGGACACGACTGGACTTAATTGTCAGGGGTCACCTTTACCTTTACCTAGGCTCAATCCCTGGCATCTCCAGCTGAAGGAACTCAAGCAGAGCTGAGAAATGGGCTGCTGCCTGAGAGCTTGGAGAACTGGTGCCAATAAGCAAGACTGGGACTAGAGAATGAAACAAGGGGATGCCTCAGATGAAGGCAGCTTCATATGTTCTCATTGAGGATATTTGTAATGGTGAATAAGCTTCTCTTGTTGCTATCAGGCTTTTCCTGCCATACGTTTTGAGTGCACTCATGGCAGGCAGCATAAGGCCCTACATAAGAACTGATCTGCGTGTCTTGATGGTGGGCCTGAGACCATGCCCAAGAATCTTCTACAGTAGATCAGTGGGTCCATGGCAGATGCTGAGGAATCCCTTAGCAGAGAAGTTTCTGTGCAAAATATTCCTTGAAAGTGACGGAGTTAGAAAAATATCCTGCTCTGACAGTGGCAAGTGCATATATGACTGGGCTGAGCTTTCAAAAACTCAGCTGAATCTGAGAGGAGGTTGGGGATGAAATCACTTCACCTCTCTTGCATTTTCAGGATGGGGGACATGATTTGGGGAACTGGGTACAAAATTGGGGGCATTCTGGCCATATTCAGGATAGGGCGTGAAACTCGCTGGATCTCTTCCCAGCAGGAGTGTCGGTAGATTTCATGCCCCACTCTGAACATCACCAAAATGCCATCCAAATGTTGCAGCCTGTGAATGGTACCACAAAATGGAAAAGTTACTTCAGTCTAGAGTCAAAACAAGTGCTTAAAGGTAGGAGCTGTACCTTCTACCTGACTTTTGAACCCTTAAGTGGTTTTTTGAAGATTGAATTCCATCACATTTGTTGAAAACCTACCACGTGCATTATTTGAGTCACATACTCTTCCAAGTGAATGTATAAACAGAGCTGTAGAGAGAACTAGTTGAGATTCCTGACACAAATATTTGGGCTAAAGGCTAATGTAAAGCTAGATATGGATGATAGGGTGTGTTTTTTTCAGAGAGTTGGAGGTAGCTTGATAGAGATCACTACTCTTACTCTTAAGATGGGGCAGAACACCTCCCAATTCAGGGAAGAGTATTTAACAGGGAACCTGAGCACACTGCAAAAGCACAATAATGAGGGCTGCCTTATTTAGTTCTGGAAATGTTTTTACACCTACAAGTGGATGGGAGCAGAACAGCTGCTGTTGCTGTGTTTGTAGCATTACACCAGTCTTGAAACCTTTGAAAGGTTTCTGGGGACTGAGTAAGAATTTTGGTCCAGGGAGTGAAATGCAGAAGTGACGGTACTTCCTGTAAACAAACTCTATTAGGTTACCATGATCCCTGAGGCTGCAGTGAAGTCATCTTGGGCCAGAGAGATGCTATCAGATGTGTAATACAAAAAGGAGAGTGCAGGCAGGTTACCCTCCTAAACTGGGGTAAAAGATACTCTCTCTCTTCCTAAATTAACCGCTACCAACCCCTTACCCCAATTCACACTCTTTCCAGTAAATAAAAAACCGTGTCTCCCCGAACACTGGATGTGGAGGAAGCCCATCTTCTCAACCAGGCCCTAAGGAATCTGGCCAGGATCTCTGATCTAACTGTGAGGAAAGAGGCTTCCTCACAAACTAGGACTAGACATTACTTTAAATGTGTGGGTGAATCCTGTGCTTGATATTCCCTACATTTTTTCTTTATAAAAAGAAAAGCCCTACTTCCTGACTCCCCCAAATTTAGTCATATTGTCCCCCCTTGGATGCTTGCTTCTACAAACAGTAACTAAGGGGGAGCATCACAAAAGGGGGTAGGTCTTCTCTGCCCCTCTACAATTGAAGCACTTATGGGACATCTTTGTAACTCCCCTGTTCTCAGATCAAGAAACATTTTGTAAGCCCCAACTCTGATTCTGCTATTACACATTGTTGAAGGTTCTGCTCTCTGCAGTTACCCACAGCCCATTTATTTTAAAGCCAAGCTATACTAGAAACACATAATTGTCCTTCAGCATGCTATCATGTTATCAACGGTTCAAAACAGAGTTCAGCAACTGCAGTATGTGAAAATGAAAGCTATGTGCAGGGCTTTACTGTTCATGTGCATGCATGCATGCACTGTAGACAAGATGCATCCATCCACCCACCCACCCACTCAGAGACAAAGAGCCCAATCCTAGCCCCCACCATCTGATGCCATGCTGCTGGAGCATGCACTGCATTCTATGGTGTGGAGGTGATGAGACGGCCAACAACCTTTTTACTTACCTCCCAGTAAGCTGCCTGATCATCTATGGATCTTCTAGGACCCACACCAGCTATTTTGCTGGTATACGTCTGAGGAGAGGAAGGGGATGAGGCAGATTGGGTTGGAAAATTGGGGATAGAATCCTGCGTGCCTTTTGCCACCTAGATCCACCCCATCCAGCCCACTCCCCACCCCTTGCTCTCCCCCCTCTGAACTGCCCCCTCCACCACTTTACCTGGACTGGCAGAGTGTCTGAGTGAGTCTGGAGTATGCATGGAGCCACTGGCTATTTCCGCCAGCAGCTCCGTTGTGTGCAACAGCAGTGTAATGTTTGTGCCATCGCAGGGCATCAATAGATTCACTGTCATAAATTGCCCATAGGGGTGGGACATTAATTTCTAGAAACCTTGCGGAGGGAGCTGAACCCTGGAGAATGTCAGTGTAAAAATTGTAGTGTACAACTTATACAGTACTCAAAACATTTTAATAAAGGATCCATAAAGGCAAGAATATGGGCAAACTAGCAAGAGTGATTTAGCAGTAACAAGTACCAGAAAATAGAGATAGTTGGAAGAGTCATCATTCCCACCTTTGACTTGACAGTTACTAAGCCCCCTGGGTGCCCAATAGGGCTTACTACAGCTAAGGTCTGTTCTGCTGTGGATGCAAGCAGCTAGTGACAAGGGTTATCAGTAAAGTAAGCAGGAAGAAACACTCAGTGTCCTGCTCAACTTCTCACCGATAAAGTGGAGAGCACTGGTCAAGGGGTCAGAGACAGCTTGTGCCAAACTGATCACAAGCTCTTATACTCACAGGCGTTTTTCTACAAACCCTCTTCTGAGACATGTGCCTATGAGCATAAGTAGCTGTTGTTTCACATATTTCTGAATCAAAGCTTCCAGTTGTAAGAAACCGCATAACTGCAACTGCATTGCAAACAGAGGCGACCCATTCATGAGGCTGACGAAAGCAGCATTCAAATGGCAGGCTAGGGAAGATGGCAAACTGGTGGAGGGTGCCCCTCGTGCCCATCTCCCACCTCCCTCAGCCCACCACCTTCCCAGCTGTTCCACCCCTGGAAAGCTCACTGTCATCCCTGACCTCCCCCTAAACCAGATGTTAGAAGAGTGACCTGCACACTAAACCTGGCAGTGAAAGAGGAGATGAACTCCCAAAAGGTGCCCAAAATGGAATTGAATATAAAAACGAGTCCCTGTAGTCCCAATGCACTTTGGTGACATACCTTTTTCTGAGGCACAGAAAAACTTTCTTTCAACTATGTGGATTCCCACAAGTTGGGACTATCCTAGGAAGTCTACTGAATTGGGCCTCCAGAAAATTTATATTCAGTTCCATAAAACTCCTTTTCTTTCTTTGCTGGTCTGGGTGCTGCTCCTTTCCCCTTCACTTACATTAAACTTAACAGCCACAAACCAGTATGTATGGTCAGAAGAAGATGGAGGAGGAGGCTCCTTAGGCACATGCTGCTATAGAGAACCTGCATGCTCTGCTCAGACCTCAGCTGGCCTCTAACACTGAATCAATGACTGATATGTGATCCTGAGTATCTGAGCTGTTCTGTTCAGAAATATTTCTAGACCATGTCACATAAGTGTGGAGAAAACATTTGTTCCATTCTGCTAAAGGCTGGGGGGAACTTTCAGGGATCAGGAAGGGAAACCATCACTCAGCACAGCTTTCGGGGCTGCATCAAACCACCTCCTCCACACCAAGACACACACACCCACTTGCCCCAAGCTGTATTTCCCTCGTCCCTTCTGGCAAGAAAGGTGAATAAAACATTTAAAAATCTGCCAAGTTATTTTTTTAAGTGCAACAAATCACAACTGAGCACAGGTTGTGCAAACCACCATAGTTCCCTTCTCAGAATTTCAACCATGGAATTCTTGAACTCCTGACAACAGCTCTGGCAATGTCAGGATAAGGCACATAGCAGGGCAAAAATAAATACTGCCTGATGTCTGTGTTTGCATTTAGTAAATCTTCTCTGCCTCAACTGAACATGAACAGTTTCTCATTTACCCCAAGTCAATCAACGTTTTGCTGTTTCTCTCTGATTTACCCATGGGGGGTAGAAAGGGAGAGGGGGGAGAAAGGGAGAAGGGAGATGATGCTGAGGCGCTGGGAGAGCCTAGTTATCACACAGGCTGCCCTTTCAGCAGTGCTGCTTCTGCCGAGGTGTCACTGAGCTGCAGTGATTCCTTGGGAGAGGCAGCGCAGCTGAAAGGGCAGCCCGTGTGATAATTGGGCTCTTCCATATCTTTAAAATATGATCAAGATTTGCATATTTTCTCTACATATCATTTGTAGCTACTGAGTTCCTAGGTGAGAACAAAGTGCTTATTTCTGGTCATCACCTGCATAATGACATCACTTCTGGCCTCAGCAGGTGCCATGAATGCTATGAAACGGGTTTCACATCCCTGAAATAATCTTTCTATGGGATAAAGACTAACTTTATAGGTCCAAATCAACACAAAAAATCCAAGAATGCTTGCTATCCGTCTCTCCCGCATTTATAGCTATTTCAAGGTGAGTTTGAAAGGATCCAATAGGTTATCTAAATAGGATATTTTATACCTAAACAACTACAGCAAGTGCCATTCCACCACTTGATTGAAAATCGCCAAGGGACAGCTCCCCCCCCCCCCCCGCCCCCATAAAATTGCTAAAGTGATGACACCTTTGAAGCAATTATTTGGTGTCCTACTTATTCTGAACTGGGATTACGTTATAGTCAAACAATCAATGGCTGTACCTATCCTTACCTCCAAGACTCATTCCTAAGGAAAAAGAAATCATTAGCAACCTTGCTGAACCCATCCCACACTGGAATTCTCCCCTTGCTGTGGCTTTTCTTTGCGGACTCATTTTTAATCAACTAGCTGTTCTAAGCATCGCACCATTGATTGTTCCCCCCTGTCTATGTACGATTATCTGACAAGGACACTGTGCTTCCATCTTTATTGAGTTTAGAAGTAGTGAGATCAGTCTCTTTCTCCAAAGCCAAATTGCACCCACAAGGCTCAGCATTGTTCCTACTCTGTTTCCTTAGCATGAGACATGTGCTCTGCTTGCCCCTAAAAGCCCTCAGTCCCATCATGCAGCTAGCTCAAGACAGATTTCTTGTTCTCCTGCATGGTGAATTTTTGGACACTTCAAAACAGTGAGCCACATTGATAGAACCAAATCAGGGCCATACCACGAAGCAACATGGAATAGCCTTTTGGTGCAGCTGATATTCTTACTGCATTGTCCTACTTCCTAGTTCTGGCTTTGTATACCTTTTTAAAAATAACTGAGTTCAATTCCACTTCAAGTGTGGATTTCAAGTGTGAACGTGTCAGCATTTAACTAGATCAGAGGTTCTCAACCTGTGGTACGGGTACCCCTAGGGCAGTGGTTCTCTAACTTCTGGGAAGGCCCTTCTCTGCCCTAAGTGGCAGCGGGGCCTTCCCAGGGGTCGCGACAACGCGTCCAGGATCGCGCCGCCACCGCCGCGGCTGAAAACGTCCATTTTACCTGCATTGTTGAGCAGTGGATGTCAATGGGGGGGGGAGCCTGGGGACCCCTCCGCAGGCCTCCCCAAGTGTTGGAGCAATGCTCTGACGCGATCGCAACCCACTTCCGGTTTTACGGAGCTGATTTTGGGAAGTGTGGGAGGAGCTGATTTTGGGAAGTGTGACTTGGAGAAAAAAAGAGATCCTTTGTCTGTCTGTCTGTCTGTCTGTCTCTCTCTCTCTCTCTCTCTCTCTCACACACACACACACACACACACACACACACAGAGTTAAATAAGGCATTTTTTCACATTTAAAATTGTTTTAGTACTTTTTTATTTAACGATTAATTACCTAATTAATTGATTACTCAGCATTTAATTAGCAGGGGATACTTCAGAAAATTGGACCGTGATAGGGGGTACCCGGGCCTCCAAAGGTTGAGAACCCCTGAACTAGATCATGAGAAATGGCCCAGCATGTGTTGGGATCATGGGCCAACACAGGTTCGCCAGCTGAATCTAGCCAAATTAGGGTGAGCATACAAAGTGCCTTTCTAGGTGGCAACTTAATACATTCTGCACTATTTTAGATAATGAAATTAAAACCCAGTCCCACTATCTTAAGAAAGGATTGCAAAAATTGTGCAAAGATTAGTGACAGGCAAAAAGAAATGTGACGAGGAACATTGGTGCACGCATATGATCCATGCTCGGGATCATTAAAAAAGGGATTGAGAATAAAAGGGCCAATATCAATATGCCCTTGTACAAATCAATGGTAAGGCCACATCTGGAGTATTGTGTCCAGTTCTGGTCACCACACCTCAAGAAGGATATAGTTGAGTTGGAAAAGGTGCAGAAAAGAGCGACCAAACTGATTCGGGGGCTGGAGCACCTCCCTTATGAGGAAAGGCTACAGAGTTTGGGGCTCTTCAGTCTGGAAAAAAGGCGCCTGAGGGGGGACATGATTGAGATGTATAAAATTATGCATGGGATGGAGAGAGTGGACAGAGGGAAATTCTTCTCTCTCTTGCACAACACCAGAACCAGGGGACATGCCTTAAAATTGAGTGGAGGGAGAGTTAGAACGGACAAAAGAAAATATTTCTTCACCCAGCGTGTAATTCATCTGTGGAACTCCTTGCCACAGGATGTGGTGATGGCACCTGGCCTTGATGCCTTTAAAAGGGGTTTGGATAGATTCATGAAGGAAAAGACCATCACAGGTTACAAGCCATAAGCAACCTCCTGGCTTTAGAAATAGGTTTTCTCTGTGCCAGATGCAAGGGAGTGACAACAGGAAACAGGTTATCTTGTTGGCTGTGTGCTCTCAGAAGCATCTGGTGGGGCCACTGTGAGATACAGGAAGCTGGACTAGATGGGCCTTTGGCCTGATCCAGCAAGGCTCTTCTTATGTTCTTATGTTCTTATATTAACAATGTTTGTCATGTGTTTGCATTTTGTTTTACTGCATGGGGGTACACTTATAAGAATGAGTAGGTACTGTACAGCAGCAGCAGCAGCAGCAGCAGCAGCATAGGAATTTTTCACTACATGGTGGCATTTCCTGTAGAGACAATATGGGAATTGGTCTTAAAGCATTTTCCACATTGATTTGTGTGAGATGTCAAACCAGTCTCTCTATCCCACATTTTGGAGAGTTTAGAGGCAGTTCTAAATAACCTTTCAGTGGTTTATAGGCAAGTACTATCTTACCGTTTAACATAGTAATAGAATAACAATAGTGTACACTCCTATACATGTCTATTCAGAAATAAGCCCCATTGAGTTTAATGGGACTTACCCCCTAGAAAATGTGTAGGTTTGCAGCCAACATACCAGTATATAATGCCAGGTGGAGTAGAAATAGCATGAGCATCTGAACCAAAAACATTAGTTAAGGAATTCTATAGTAGCATAATATTTGCCAGTAAAGTCTTTGTTCCAGTTAATTTTGAGTCCATTGTAAATAAGGCAAGAGAAGATTTTCCTGATCTAACAATTATTCAAAGTGCATATGTTCTAATCAGTCTGTTTGTTCCATGTTATTAGTTTATTCTCAGTGCATAATGATGGATTACCCCAAATAGGAGAGAAAGCAGGAGGAACACTCTTTGTTCTATTGCTTGATTCCCCCATGCCAGGCCCTCCTCCGAAAACGTTGCATACATTTGAAATTTGACAACATTTTCAGAATCTGAATTAGACTTATTGCTGTTTCACTTTTGAAATTTGACTTTGTGTTATACTTTAACAAAAAGGTCAATCTTAAATTTTGTTCAAGATTTTTGAGGCAATAATGTTAAGTATGCACTTAACCATGAGCTCTTGAGAAGATAGACACCCTGCTGTTATTGCACCTGCTGTCTGTCTCTTCCGTCTCTATAGTAGGAAAAGGAAGAAGCTATCATTCCAGTGCTGTGGGGCAAGGAATGAGCTGACGTCCTCTGGATTCCAAAAGAAAGCCCAACCCTCAGCGTGGCCCCCATCTTATGTTGCAGTACTCCATCACCCCTCCTCCCAAAAATCTAAATGTCCTCAACACACACACACACACACACACACACACACACACACACACACACAGAGCAAGTAGCTGCTGCTGACCTATTATGGCTCCTGACGCATTTCCTCAATTCTAACTGATACACATAAGCCCAAGATCTTCTCTGCTTGAATAAACTTGATCACACTGAGTTTCTGGCATATATATCAAGGTGCCACATGGAAAGCTGCCTTTGTAGTACTTCCAGCTCAGCCAAAAGCAGGAATTTAGCCTAATTGCTTCCAACTTGGCACCTAGCTCCAACTAGCTTAGAGTGAGTGGCGCTGAGTAGTTTGGAGAGGGTTGTACCTCAGTGATAGAGCACATGTTTTGTGTGCTGCTGAAGGTCACAGGTTCCATCTCTGGCAGCATCTCCAGGCTGGGATGGGGAGGAAATCTGCTTGAAACCCTAAAGAGCTACTGCCAGACTATGTAGAAAATACTGACCCCGATGGACCATTGGCCTGACTCCTGAGAAGCAGCTTCATAGGCACCAGAGAGTAGCCACCTCTCTCAGGATCTTCCTAATTATTTGTGTTTAGCACATACCTGTGTTTATCAGCACCCACTATAGCAGTGCGTGCGTCTCAAACTTTTTAGCACCGGGACCCCACTTTTTAAAATGACACCTAACTTTATGAGACTTATGGGACCCACCTAGCTTTATGAGACTTAAAAAAAAAGGTGATCTAGAAATAAATAAATTTATTTATTTATTTATTTATTTATTTACAAGGAAAGAGCTCAGCTGTTTGCAGGGTAATTAGCAGCTATCATGCAAATAGATGCTCAAGCTAGGAGTTCAGCTCTTTGAAGGGCAAGGTAGCAGCTATCTGATTTTTGAATAGCCTCAGGGTTTGTGGCAATTACTTATCTCATCTTTCCATCACCTGGGACCCACCAGAAATTAGGTCCCGACCCACAGTTTGAGAAACAGTGCACTATACTATAGCAGCCAGCACTATAAGTACCTGTGTACTTATTACTGGTTTGTTGCGGGATATGTAATCTAGACACCATTCCTTGAGGTTATGCTTTTGTTTAAGAAATAATCATATTTCCCCAGCACTGGATATTGTTTACCTACAGAGATGTTATTCTCTCCTTAGTCAGCAGACCTATTCAGAATGAAGGCTGTGCACACCCTATCTCCAGCACTGGAGTGTACATCTAAGCATTAAATGAATTAATTAAAACATGGCAATTTGGCTGTCGCTCCGCAGCACAGCTAGCTGCCTACAATCTATTATGTATAGACTGGAGATCGCATTCTTGTCTTTGAGCTGTAGTTTGCTGGACCATTGCGTAAATGCCAATATTGGGGGAGTATGCATTCACTGATTATCTGGGTAAGCTCTATGTACCTGGAGCCTTGGTATGCTGTGCATGCTTCAAACATATCTCAGTTCAATACGCTTGGATCTTTTCCCAACTCTTGCATTTTCTACCAGACCACCCCCTGCGCATGTCTTATGATACAACCAAGTAGCTTGATACACAAAGGCCCTGTTTTCTGGGAGGAGAAACATGTTCTTTTGTAGCTATTTCCAGCTTCAGTGTCGTCCTGTGCACATCAGTGCTGCCGCACAACCTTTGCAGTGAACACGAGATTCAGTAAATAGTAGGTGTTGGAGTGGTTGGTAAAGAGAGTGCAGCTACATGAGTAAAAGAAAAGCTCTTTTTGTAAACAAAATGGTTTTGTAACCAGGCTGCTTGCTACTAAGAGAGAATGATGCGCATAAGGAATAAGAAAGCTGAGGCTAAGGTAAAAGTTCAACAAATACTTTACTTCAGGTTCTTAAATACTTATTCTTAAAGCATCTGGTTTTGGACCAGATGTTCTAACAACTTTGAAACTGTAAAAGTGTTTACTCTTGGTTTGAGAGTACTACAAAATAACTAACTGCTGAGAGAACTCAGCAACACGTGTTCAGCACTTCAGAAGTTCAGGTAAAGAACTGTGACGTTGTCTGTTAAACTGCCACAGATGATTGACAGATTGGCAACTGCATCGTAGAACACTCCTGCCCATAGAATGTTACGTCACTTTCTGCAGCTCCTGTACTAGTGTTGCCCTTATTTCCAACAGTAGGCAGGGCAGTATGTGAAGAAAAAAAATATCCTGAATGTCTCCCTCTATAATGCCCCCCCTCTTTGTGTTCCCTGTGATAGAATGAAGAATAAGCTGTGGTATTTTGAATTTGGCACAACTGAAACCTTTGCAGCTACCTGCAAGAAGCTCCATGACTACGTAGAGATTGAGGTAAGTTTCCAGGAATCTTTGTGTTGTTGCTCCTACTGGGGTCTGTGGTTCTTCAGCATCACCCAAGCGATGGCAATGTTTTTGTCATTGTCCAGGTGATGCATGAATAATCATTGGTGCAGATATGGGCACCCTTCCTCGCTTTCTTTCAAAATCTGTTTTGGAGCTGATCCTACATCCGCCACATGGAAGCTACCAGAAATGATGGTGACTCCATGTAGCAACCATAACATATGAGCTGCTGCCACCACAACCACCCAAAAGCATTTCCAGGAGCTCCAACATGGCAAACCGGGTCTTAGAGGTACACTTTTAGTGCACCTGCTCTCTCAGCCAACTGGCACCTTTTCTGCTTCTATGTCAACTTCCTGAGGGTCTACATGGGAGGACCAAGGGAATCAAGAGATCAGCACAGGTGGCTTAGTCCCCACTCCAGAAGGATATACATCCTATATTTCTAGTTGTGTGCTAAGGCACCCAACTAGGAGCAATACAACCCCCCTCTGGTAAAATACAAATACTGTACTCAGAACTTAGTTCTGATCCTGCTTGAGCACCTTTGATGTTCTTTTTGTTGAGATAATGACTAATAGTTAACAAATAGTATAGTACTTACACAGTAATTTTTGTGGATGTCATAGTAGAAGTAGACACTTCAGCACTAGGATTGTGTGATGAGAGCATGTGATATATTTAACACACTTTATTGTGTTAAATAAATGTGAGGTAAGTTAAAAAAACAGCATAAGCTTTCAGGGCGCCTATAGGTCTCCTCATACATACACCAGCCGTTTTGGTGGCATATGTCCGAGGAGAGAAAAGGGGTAGGGAAATTTTGAAAAGAGGGAAGATCCGGCATGCATGACTGCTGCCGAAACTACCCCCTCCCTCCTCCTCAACACACCCCGTTACTCCTCATCCCAGCCCACGAACCATCCCCCGCGCCAGCTTACCTGCATCGGAGCAGGTTGCCGGCCATGGCAGCAGGCCGCCGCTGCTGCCACTGCTTGCAACGGCATCTCGGAAATGGCCACCAGCGGCGTGCACCACTCATCAGCAGCTGATTTATGACAGCAGGACAGTGTCCCACTGCCATAAATCAGATGTTAGGATTGGGCTGTTAGTGTCCTAAATTGAGGGTAGTCAAAAAGGGTGAGTGTGGTGGTCTGTCTGGCCCCTACCCTTCAGGAGATCTGTAAAAACCTGACCTTTTTGTTTGGCTTTTAGAGAGGGATGATGCCTGCAGTGGTGGTGGGGATATTTAGTCTGGTCTTTCAGTTGTGCATTTTGGTTTTGCATGTTGCTTTTAATTCATGTTTTTAATTTATTTGAGGTTTTATTTGTGCTTCAGCTGTATCATCAGCTGTCTTGGGCTGCCTTAGAGGCAAGAAAGGCAGGATAGAATGGTAATAATAAGTAACTTTTTTAAAAAAATATGCATGTATTTAATTAAAGATGTACATGTTGGGGGGAAAAAACCCAAACCCCAAGACCCTAGAAAGGAAATTCTCAAAATGAAACCGGCATGGAGGAAATGCCACTCAACCACATCCGTTTGAGTGGATAGAGAGACATTTTTTCTTCATCTCTCACAATACGAAAACTTGGGGTCACCCAGTGAAGTTAATGGGCAGTTGATTCAGAACAGGCTGAAGTGAAGAAAGAGCTTCTTCATGCAGGGTGCAATGAATTTGTGGAAAATCACTGCCACATGATGTGATGACCACTAGTTTAAAAAGGGATTAGACAGATTCATGGAGAATAATAGTTCTATCAATAGTTCTTAGTTATGATGGCTAGATGGAGTCTCTACCTGCCTTTGTAGTTTGCTACTGAATACCAGTTGCTGGGGGATGGGAGAGTGCAGGAGGAGGCTGTTACCTTTTTGCCCCGCTGGCTTATGGGCTCCCTGGAGGCAATGGCATGGCCACTGTTGGAAGCAGAAGGCTGGATTAGATTTGGTCTGATCCAGCAGGGCTCGGCTTATGTTTACACAATATCAGCAGATTGATTCCATTCCTGTGGGAAATCTTGCATTTTCCCAGGTACAAATTATGAGTGCTCCAAAACTGTGATATCCCGGCAACAGAAGCACAATTGTTTTGAAATCACACACAACATGTGCACAAAAAGGCACATTTATTGGAAACAAATGATTGTCTGTAAGGCCCTTTACAGTAACATAGTCCTCATCATCATCACTGTCTTCCTGGATGGGTCTTCCAAAAGCAAGAGTGGATGGGGAATGACAGAGCAAAGGAACCCCTATTTTTTTGCAAGCCACATGCAAATCCGCCAGCTTTTGTTGTTGTTGTTCAGTCGTTAAGTCGTGTCCGACCCTTCGTGATCCCATGAACCATATCCCGCCAGGCCTTCCTGTCCTCCACTATCTTCCTGAGTTCGCTCATTTTCATGTTCGTTGCATCGGTGATGCTGTCTAACCATCTCATCCTTGGCCTTCCCCTTCTCCTTTTGCCTTCAATCTTTCCCAGCATCAGAGTCTTCTCCAGAGAGTCCTCTCTTCGCATTAGGTGGCCAAAATATTTGAGTTTCAGCCTTAGTACCTGTCCTTCCAGGGAACAGTCAGGCTTGATTTCATTTAGAATTGACTGATTTGATCTCCTAGCAGTCCAAGGGACTCTCAGGAGTCTTCTCCAGCACCACAGTTCAAAAGCATCTATTCTTCGGCGCTCAACCTTCTTTATGGTCCAACTCTCGCAACCATACATTGCTACTGGGAACACCATCGCCCTGACTATACGAACTTTTGTTGGCATGGTGATATCTCTGCTTTTTATTATGCTGTCTAAGTTTGCCATAGCTTTCCTTCCAAGGAGTAAGCGTCTTTTAATTTCATGGCTGCTGTCTCCGTCTGCAGTGATCTTGGAACCCAAAAAAGTAAAATCTGTTACTGCTTCCATTTCTGCCCCTTCTATTTGCCAGGAATTGATGGGACCAGATGCCATGATCTTAGTTTTATTAATGTTGAGTTTCAAGCCAACTTTTGCACTCTCCTCTTTCACTCTCATCAAGAGGCTCTTTAGTTCTTCTTCACTTTCTGCCATTAGGGTGGTATCGTCTGCATATCTGAGGTTGTTGATATTTCTCCCGGCAATCTTGATTCCGGCTTGTGATTCATTTAGCCCTGCATTTCTCATAATGTACTCTGCATATAAGTTAAATAAGCAGGGTGACAATATACAGCCTTGTCGTACTCCCTTCCCAATTTTGAACCAATCAGTTGTTCCATGGCCGGTTCGAACTGTTGCTTCTTGACCCGCATACAGGTTTCTCAGGAGACAGGTAAGGTGGTCTGGTACCCCCATCTCTTTAAGAATTTGCCACAGTTTGTTGTGATCCACACAATCAAAGGCTTTTGCGTAGTCAATGAAGCAGAAGTAGGTGTTTTTTTGGAACTCTCGTGCTTTCTCCATGATCCACCGCATGTTGGCAATTTGATCTCTAGTTCCTCTGCCTCTTCGAAACCCAGCTTGTACGTCCGGTAGTTCTCGGTCCACGTACTGCTGAAGCCTAGCTTGTAGGATTTTGAGCATAACCTTGCTAGCATGTGAAATGAGTGCAATTGTACGGTAGTTTGAACACTCTTTGGCACTGCCCTTCTTTGGAATTGGAACGTAAACTGACCTTTTCCAATCCTTTGGCCACTGCTGAGTTTTCCAAATTTGTTGGCATATTGAGTGCAGCACTTTCACAGCATCATCATTTAGGATTTTAAGTAGCTCAGCTGGGATATCATCATCTCCACTAGCTTTGTTGTTAGTAATGCTACCTAAGGCCCACTTGACTTCACTCTCTAGGATGTCCGGCTCTGGGTCAGTGACCACACCAGCGTGGTCATCAGGAACATTAAGATCTTTCTTGTATAGTTCTTCTGTGTATTCTTGCCATCTCTTCTTAATCTCTTCTGCTTCTGTTAGGTCTCTGCCTTTTTTGTCCTTTATCATGCCCATCTTTGCACAAAACGTTCCCTTGATATCTCCAATTTTCTTGAAGAGATCTCTAGTCCTCCCCATTCTGTTGTTTTCCTCGATTTCCTTGCATTGTTCATTTAAGAAGGCCTTCTTATCTCTCCTTGCTATTCTCTGGAACTCTGCATTCAGTTGTTTATATCTTTCCCTTTCACCCTTGCTTTTTGCATTCCTTCTTTCCATAGCTATTTGTAAAGCCTCATCTGACAGCCACTTTGCTTTCTTGCATTTCTTTTTCTTTGGGATGGTTTTAGTTGCTGCCTCCTGTACAATGTTACGAACTTCCGTCCATAGTTCTTCAGGCACTCTGTCTACCAGGTCTAATGCCCTAAATCTATTCTTCACCTCCACTGTATACTCATAAGGGATATGGTTTAGGTCATATCTGACTGGTCTAGTGGTGTTTCCTACATTCTTCAGTTTAAGTCTGAATTTTGCAATAAGAAGCTCATGATCTGAGCCACAGTCAGCTCCAGGTCTTGTTTTTACTGATTGTATAGAGCTTCTCCATCTTTGGCTGCAAAGCACATAATCTATCTGGTTTCGGTATTGACCATCTGGTGATGTCCATGTGTAGAGTCGCCTCTTGTGTTGTTGGAAAAGAGTGTTTGCTATGACCAGCGTGTTCTCTTGACAGAACTCCGTTAGCCTTTGCCCTGCTTCATTTTGCGCTCCAAGGCCAAACTTGCCTGTTATTCCGTTTATTTCTTGATTTCCTACTTTAGCATTCCAGTCTCCTATGATGTAAAGGACATCTTTTTTGGGTGCTAGTTCTAGAAGGTGTTGTAGGTCTTCATAGAACCGGTCAACTTCATCTTCTTCGGCATCAGTGGTTGGGGCATACACTTGGATTACTGTAATGTTGAATGGTTTGCCTTGGATTCGAACTGAAATCATTCTGTCGTTTTTGAGGTTGCACCCCAGTACTGCCTTTCCCACTCTTTTATTGACTATGAGGGCTACTCCATTTCTTCTAAGGGATTCATGCCCACAGTAGTAGATATGATGGTCACCTGACTTAAATTCGCCCATGCCCGTCCATTTTAGTTCGCTGATTCCCAAGATGTCAATGTTCAATCTTATCATCTCATTTTTGACCACATCCAGCTTGCCTTGATTCATAGACCTCACATTCCATGTTCCTAAGCAGTATTGCTCCTTGCAGCATTGGATTTTCCTTTCAACCTCAGACACATCCACAGCTGGACGTCCTATTGGCTTTGGCCCAGCCGCTTCACTCTTTCTGGGTCTACTTGGAATAGTCCTCCGCTCTTCCTCAGTAGCATATTGGACACCTTCCGACCTGAGGGGCTCATCTTCCGGCGTCATATCTTTTAGCCTTTTGGTACTGTTCATGGGATTTTCTTGGCAAGGTTACTGGAGTGGGTTGCCATTTCCTTCTCCAGTGGATCACTTTTAGTCAGAACTCTCTGCTACGACCTGTCCGTCTTGGGTGTCCCTGCACGGCATAGCTCATGGCTTCATTGAGTTACGCAAGCCCCTTCGCCACGACAAGGCAATGATCCATGAAGGAGAAATCCGCCAGCTGCAGATGTATAAAGAAAAGGCCCCGTGCATTTTTTCCAGCTGCCCCATATTGCTGACTGCAAGGAAGAAGGAGGGATAGAAGAAGCAGATGCATTGCCCCTCATTTCTTCCCAACGTGCTGTTAGCAGAAGCCACAGCCCAGGAGGGAGTCAGAAGAAACCTTCCCAGCAAAACTTTGCCTGCTGAGATACTGCCAGCGGGGCGCTTCCTTTTCCCCTTGGGGCTTATGACTTCCACAGTCTTCACAAAAACAATCATCTTATTGCTAATTAGAGAGCTGGCACATGATCGTGCTTCTGGCCCACAATTATAGATATAAGCAAGTCTTCAGATGGAAGACAGTCAAATATATTCCAGCTAACAATACATCTCCTGTTGCTCCTCATTGTTCGCGTGTATACAGAAGCTTTCTTTTCCACAAACAGCTGGAAGCGGCCGTTGGTCATTGAGAGACATCGCAGTAGGCTGTGACATCATGAGACACTCAGGGTACAAGAGGGAGGTTGATTTACAGTGGAGAAAGCTCCTGTTTGCATACAGATACCAGAGGCAGCAGTTCGGTGAAAGGAAAAACAACCATAGATCCTGAGCAGCATTTTGAAAGTTTGTACACATCTTTGATGGATTCCCTTTTAAGCATACTTGCCGCCGGCACTGGCAATCTGGGCTCTTGTCAACTCTGAAGCCGGTTTTAAGAGGATAGAATTATGCTGCTTCTCTTCCCCCTTACAGCTGTACTTCAGAGTAGGCCTGGAATTGTGCGTGCGTGTAAATTCTGTGCCTGCACACAGCCATCTTTGGCTTACATGGAAACCGCCTTTAATTAGAGAGAGGAGTGTGAGCTCCTTGCCAGTGGTTGCTAAGAGCTCTGTCATTTTACAGTTTGTATTGGGGCTTTTGTGGGGTGTGTGTTTTCGGTACACTTCCCTGCTTTCCCCATCGGCAGATAAACGAACCTTTCATTAGTTATTCATTAAAGGTAGAATACAGAAATGTCAACAGGCGCAAAGGCCTTGCCAAGGCAATTGGGTACTTTGCAAATTAATCTGCATCCTCCCGTTAAGTGCAACATATTTTAAAAAAGAAGAGGCTTCAAACAGGACTGAGACAATAACAGATGCCACACTAAGGGGCGGCCTGGTTAATACTTCAGGCAAACTCCCAGATTAGGTGATGCTTCATTAGTGTCTCTGAAAACATTGGCACTTCAGAGAACCTTAGGGCCTGTTCAGATGATATCCCAGCATGCAGAGGTGCAATTGTCTATTGGGTGGGGGGATATAATCTGAACTAAGTATTTAAATTATGCAGGGAGGGGTAATTTGGACAATGTCTACATGTGATCAGACAACAGGACTCCAGTATGCTAGGAGACGGATGGGACATATTTGTTTACGGCATGCTCATCTCCTAATTGCAGGGAGCAGGGGTTGGTCGGATAAGCATAATCTGAAGCATCCCTAAGAGTCTCCCGAAGTGTCAATGTTTTTAGAGCTACCAATGAAGCACCAACTGATCTGGACGTTTGCCCCAAGGTGTCTTAAAATGTTGTAGAGGAAATTGGAGCCCAGTAGATAGACTGCAGGGCATGCGCAATCTGACAGTGACATTCCAGCATCCTCAGTGATATTGCAAAGGATCCTGGAAAGCACCTCTTGTACTGTGAAACTGCTTGGGTTTCAAAATGGGTAGCACTTCCCCTGTAGCAACTGAATATCCTATTCCTTTAGTTATAGTGTGTTTTTAAAAATGCAAGGAAGGAGATTCCACAGCTTCTCTAGGGATTTTTTTTCCATTGTCCAACTCTTCTTAAAACTAAGGGAGGGGTGGTTTTGGTTTGGTTTGGTTTGGTTTTTGAATAAACAGTACTATTACCTCCCACACCCTGTGCACTCAGTGCTTCTATAAATGCAACCCAAAATGGCATTTGCCTTTTTTTTCTAGGCGTCAACTGCTGAGATTGTGATTCAGCTTGTTATTTACTACAACCCTCTAGGTCCTTCTCATCTGTGCTAGATCCTAGCCAGTTTACCCCCATTTGACATACCTCCATGTGCTTCCTCTCATTTTGGGATATAGTATGTATTGTGGTTTAATGTCACGTTGTTGTATGCAGCCAATGTTCTCGTTTGTCAAAGTCATTCTGAAGTGTAATAAGAAAGCTATACATATATTATGATCTTTCTTGAGCCCTGAAAACAGTGGGAAAGTACCACTTCAGTGCCCCACCATATTAAAAAGTGCATTTTCTGCACATAGAAAAGATGTCAAGGTTCTAGCCTACTGTAGCTTTCTACCTAGTTTTATATGCTAGTTATAAAAATATGCTAGTTTTTATGTGTAGGGATTTTTTTTTAATGGAAAAGCATTTAATTCTGCAGTACCCTATTACCTTCTGAAGTGGAACAGTTGTACTATGTCACCTAGTGTTTGTTTGAACTGGGTCTCAAGTCTGAATGAAGGAGATGCACATGAACTCATGCTTATGGGTTCTTTCATATCTAACAGCGCAATCCTGCGCAAGTGATCCGCCGGGCAGCCCAGGCCACCCGCCAGATCCTGAGCTCTGCCGCGGGCAGGCACCCTGTGGCGGAAAGTATACTTGGGGAAGGGGACGCTCGTCCCCCGGGTGTAACCGGCACTGAGGCCAATCGGCCTCCTCGGAATTCCACCAGCAAAATTGCTGGCGGAAGTCAGAGGAGGCCGTGTAATGGCTCAGCCGATCAGCGGGGGACGGGATATGGCCAAAGCCATCCCCCGCCCCGATCGGCTGGGCCTATGGCCGGCCTCCGTTCCCGGCCGAACCGCCCCCCCCCCCGCCCACTGGATCCTTACCTGGGTCTGGCGGTGGGCTGGCGAGTCCTCCTTCAGTGGAGCAGGGGAGGCCGGCCTTACGCTGGCCTTCTCTGCTCGAAAGTAGACACAAAGGTGCCTTAACGGTTGGCGACGGTTGGCGACGTCTTCGGCCGGCGGAACACTTGTTCCGCTGGCCGAATTTACAATAGGATTGGGCTGTAAGGGTCAGTATGACATGTGCTGACCTGAAAGATGCATTGCACCTGGGTATGTGGGCATTGAAATAGAATTATAGAGTTGGAATGGACCCACAAGGTCATCTAGTCCAACCCCCTCCCTATAGTAGGAAATCCTCCTAGAGAGCATCTCCAGCAGGTGCCTTTCGAGCCTCTGCTTGAAGATCTCCAGTGAGGGAGAATCTACCACCTCGCTCGGCAATCTGTTCCACTGCTGAACCCCCCTTACCAGCAAGAATTTCTTTCTGGTATCCAAATGAAATCTCCTCTCTTGCAGAGCTTCTATTAAATATGACAGCCTGTTCTGTATTTACTGATCAACAATAGAAATGAGGGTGAATTTAGTTACTTTACCAAAGCAGTCAGCTGGTCTTGAAATTTACCAGAAGATGTCATAATTTTCTGGCGTCCCATGGCCTCCTAATATCTTATCAGTAAATAAACATTACCCATGGCCTCCTAATATCTTATCAGTAAATGTCAACCATCTCCAAATTTCTGACATTTACCCTAAAATGTATGTGTTACTGCTTGAAACACCAAACTTGGATACTGACTTCTAGGTACATCTAGGTCTTTTCCTTGTCAGGCCAGACTACCAACATTCTTAAGAATTAACAGTAAATGTCAACATTGGCTGAAATTCTGACATTTACCAAAGAATTCAAAGTCACACCAAAAATAATCATGAGAAACAGTTCTTTGGAAGTTGTTTTAGAACCAATGCACTGTAAGTAAGGAGAGAGAATTTAGGCTAATACTTTCAGGGAAAATGTAACTTTCAGAGCAAAGAGGCTATAAAATACCTCCTGAAGAGGTTTCCAGGCACTATAAAGACAGATATTCAGAAATAGCATAAGATTTAAGGAAAGCATAGAAATTGCCCATTCCAGATGGGATGAGGTGTGTCGGTTTTTTCTAGTCCTTAGAATTACTACCCTTGATTCTCTTTTTGGATTGCCTCTCAGACCTGCTGTTTGAGCCAGCCAGTCAGCCAGCCTAGCAAAAATACAAAGCTGTCTTTCAGCTGAGTGCTTGCTTTTGAAGATTCAGTTTTCTAAAATGCAATAAGGATTCATGCCTGAGAGGCTGAACTCAGATGTGGAATGTACAAATAGCACTTCCCACCTGTGATGAATACCTTGGATTTTTGGATTTTTGCCTATTTTCCCTTATTTTTGATGCTCCTAACTCTCCAGAAGTCAGTGGTGATTCCCCGACCGCCGCCCCCCGTGCCGGAAGTGATGTAACAGCTGCAGCTGTTATTGAACATATCAAGGCGCAGGGCAGGCGGGCCAAATCCACCACCGACGCTCTGCACTTGCCCCGACGAACGGGACAATTCGCACCACTGCCGGCCGCTGTGACACACCCACCTGCCACCTGGGGCACGATCCCGTCGCCCAGGGGCCCAACGCCCCATCCCTGACAACGCCTTTGCCAGAAGCTCCTGTGCAGGTTCAGCAGTCTAAAAAGCTGCTGAGATATCCTCCACAGCAGCCTGTCCCTTGTTAGAAACTCTGTTACTAGCCAGCCATGCATGTAGATGAATCTGAGATTCCTCCCTCCCTGTCTGGAGTAGCTAGCCTTCCTTGTGACTGGCATGGCCCTGGCAACTGGGCTGTTATAAGTTACCTAAGTCCAACCATAGGGGTGATATTTCTGTGTTTTCTGCCTGGTCTGCCACGAAAACCTAATACTCGTTCACAGACGTCACACCCACTTATTCTCCAGTAAGTGCAGGGACTGAGGATTGCTGGGACAATGTCGGTAGCTAGTAATAGGGGCTGTATTTGTAGCAAGAGGTGTTCAGAGAATTTGTTTTGCTTTGTTTTCATTTGCTTTCACTCCAAGCCAGCTGCAACTTCACCACTTTAGCAACACGTTGGGAGTGCTCTACTCCCCAACGTGTGCTCTACTCTGGAGTACATAAGAACATAAGAAGAGCCCTGCTGAATCAGGCCAAAGGCCCATCTAGTCCAGCTTCCTGTATCACACAGTGGCCCCACCAGATGCCTCAGGAAGCATCCCAGCTCCAGTAGCATCCCAGCTCCATCTGCTGGGTGTTATTTACTATATCTCATTTGATCAAGCTTCTGCTTTGTGTCCATCCAGCCACGTTCAAACATTTTTCATCAGCCAGCTTGTACAGTACTTTTTTATATCCCCCTTTTGTTTAATTACTTTTCTTTTGAATTTTAATAAATTAGTTACATTTTGACTCTTTGCTTGCCTTGTCCATGTTCATGGGTAATTCAGTGGGTTGTCATGTCTGATCGCTCACACAGTTCTACTATAGTTTTCATTTCTAATAAGAACCGCTTGGGTTCAGTGCTTTTCCCAGATGCCCCCTCTGCCTGGTTTATGTAGCCTGGGATGGTGGTGGTGGATAAAAACTACCAGTTACCCCCTTCCCATTCAGCTGCTCACCCAGAAAAAGGGAAAGTGGAGAGCAGGAAGAGTGCATGACCTCTAACTACTAGGCACTACTCCCCTCAGTCAACCTGCTTTCTCCCACTGCCTTCCCTGACATCACCAGATGCATTTGAGACATTCTGCAGTGTCAGTGATTGACTGGGGCTTGGGTTCACTATGGCTTAGGCCCAGAACATATTTTCAACTCCGCAGCTCAGTCACATAACATATGAAGTAATGACAAAGAGAATGTCTTTGAACATGTACAAAGTGCCTTTCTTTCACCAAAATAATTGCAATCAATCTCTGTGCATCTAAGATTGAGATGAAGGGTTTCCAGGTTAGTCAATATGAATTACCCAGTAATATTGAGCCTTCATCCTTTTGTCTTTTGAAATGCAGCAATGGGGCAAAATGTCTGTTTGAGACAAGGAAGGTTATTGATTACATATGACTCCTGTTTACCTATCGTATTCCTGAACTTTCTGCCGATTCTACACTATACAATAGTGCATCTGTGAGTACAGAAAAACAGAAAGCCTCAAAATGTAATGCTTTGTGGAAAGAGAGAGACATTTCCCAGTCCTGCATCTTTTGCAGGTATATGTTCAGGAGATAGCAATCTCAGGGCTGCGAAGTGTTAATCTGGCAGCATTTCAAGTTGAAAGTAACAGTTTGCCCTCCTTCTGGCTCCAGGCATCTGTCA
This sequence comes from Plestiodon gilberti rubricaudatus, assembly GCA_026170595.1. Classification (NCBI taxonomy): domain Eukaryota; kingdom Metazoa; phylum Chordata; class Lepidosauria; order Squamata; family Scincidae; genus Plestiodon; species Plestiodon gilberti. The sequence goes on from JANXHW010000003.1 coordinate 42,549,342, forward strand.
CGAGCACAGAGAAATGGCAGTTTTGTTTTGGAAATTGGCATCAGTTACGGTATAGGCTTCTGGAAATAAAGTTGGTTTTTTCCCCAGCTGCAAATTTCTACTTCCAGTCTCCTTGCCAACAACCCGTCAGCTGCCCCTTCTCAAAGAGGCCATTGTACCACACTGGCACAGAGACAAAGCAGGGTTAAAGAGAGAAGCACACTCACTGCCCATTGGCTGTTCATTCCTGTATTGTGTGAATATATGGCATCTATATCACATACTGCAGCCTGCCAGACCTCTGCTTACCCAGCACAGATGAGGTCCAATTTTAAAACAACAGCACTGACAGAATGTAGCTTGTTGGCAGCCATGGACTGAAGCAGCACCCGCATCTCTCATGCATTTATCTACTGTGTATTCAGGCCAAAGTAATTCCTTAAAATGTAGTTGGTGCTGTTCTCTGTCTACATTCCGTAAGATTGCCCAGAGGTTCTCACTAAGGCTGCACTCCTACATACACTTGCTAGAGGCTACATCATAGTGAATCTAGTAGGATTTATGTCCTGCTTTGTGGCACTACGTGGGGCATTGTGGGGAGAAAACATGGCAGGCAGCAACTACCAGCTTGAAGACTGTTGTTGCTGCTCCCTGCCGACCAAGATTGAAAAAACTCCATGACTGTCACCACAGTGGGTGGTGGGAAGGGGGCCTGTTCAGATACGAGGGGGACTAACAAGGCTACCTTGCTGAGGGCCCCCTCAAGCCTGGAGTCAGCTTTGACTGGGCTTCTTCTGTATTGGAAAGCAGGGGGATCCAAAGAAACTCAAGACAATAGGGTACTTCATCTAATCCCGCACCACTGCAGCATGTACTGCATCCTGCGGGGGGAGGCAGTCTTGGAAGTCTCTTCCAGGTAAGGGAACATATGTTCCCTTCTTCGGGGGTAAGGCCTCACTGCCCCACTGGGTCTACTCAGACCTGCACCAGCAATTTGGCTGGCACAGGTCTGAGTGGACCCAGGAAGGCAGATCGAGGCAAGGAAGAGGGATAGCATATCAGCTGTCTCCTCCCTGTTCCACCCCTTCCTGCCCCATTCCACCCCCACCCTGCTTCCACACACACCCCATGCTGACTTATTGGCACCAGGGGTCGTTGATGGGCTGCTGGCGGATGGCCACTTGCCGCTTGCGGCAGTGGCCTGGCTGCGCAAAACAGCTGTAAAGGACCTTGTGTTGCCAGAACTAGCATTCCGGCAGTACAAGGCTTGCATAGGATTGGGGCCTGAATCGGAGATCTTCTTCATGCAAAGCAGAGTGATGCTGGTGGGGAACTGTGGTACTTCTCAAACGATCTAATGTAGTGGACCGGCCATTTTTTCTCCAATGTGCCTGGGACCAGTACCATATCTATGCCATATTATTACTATTGTTTCTTTCCTGGAAATTTGCTGCAGACTGGCAGTCGATAGGTCACAGACCAGCACCGGTCCACAGAACACCATTTTGAGTAGCACTGCTCAAGTCTAGTGGATGCATGTCGGCCTCTTGTTGACAGGGGTGTAATTACCTTATCAAAACAAGTTTGCAGTCCTTGGCCTGGCTTTGCTCTATGATAAACAGAAGGCAAACATGACAAGGACTGCCTTTTATCAGTTAAATCTGTGATAGATCAACTGCACCCCTTCCTAGAAAACAAGAATCTTGCCACCATGCCCCAAGAATCCACTACTGAAATGCAGACAACATGGCCCTTTAAAATTGTCCAGAAGCTTTAGTACAGTATCTTTCTTTCTCTTTCTCTCTTCCCTGCCAGTGCGACGGAACAGTTCTGGACCTGAGTAGCACTTCATTGGAGGGTATTGCAGTGCTCAACATTCCCAGCATGTATGGAGGCTCCAATCTCTGGGGGGAGACCAAGAAGCAACGCAGCTATAACCGGATGAGCAAGAAAGTACCTGAAAAGTTACAATCCTCAGTCGTTACTGATGCCAAGGAGCTCAAGTTCTGTGTCCAAGGTGAGGGTGCCTACAGCTGTGATTTCCATAGGAGGAGTAGATTATAGTTGCAGATATTTTAAGAGCTGGCCTTCTGTGGTTTCTGTTCCTGTGGAACAAGTGCCCTGACAAGACATCCATACCTACTAATATTTGAAGAGCCAAAGAGTGGGATCTCTGGTGACTTGCACTAACAGCCTCCTTCATCAGTGAAAGTAAGTGATAGATGTTGATACGCCTGGGCTGAGGTACACTGCAAACTTAGGTCAAAAAGCAGGATAAACAAGTTATCCTGCCATGAATACAATATGATATGCATCCAAATGGGAGACAATGTCATGCTTGTAATGCAAAATCTACACAAAAGGCACAATCCATCCACCACCACCCCTCCAGTTCTTCTGTGCAAAACCCAGTAAAATGACTGGGAGTCATGTAAGAACCCTATCGCGCTCTTGCATAGCTTCCACTTATTTTCATGGGGGTTTCACAAAAGAACTTCACAGGGATTTGTGCCTGTGTGGGGATCCTTTAACAAGCCCCGAGAAACACTTCCCAGATTTGTTTACAAATTCCAGTTCTTCTGGTTCAGGCTCTAATTGTCCTTGAAATTGCTCTTTTGGACCATACCAACCCATCAGTCAAAGATAGGTTGTAGGGAGACTGAGGTTTTCCTCAATTACATCCCAATCCTATACATGGGGCTTATTCTGAAGTAAGCCCCATTTAGTTCAATGGGGCTTACTCCCAGGTAAGTATGCAGTCCTATACATACATTCCTGGGAGTAGGCTCTATTGAACCCAATAGAATTTACTTCTGAGTAGACATACATAAGCTTGTGCTGTTAGTTTCTTATGTAGCCATTTTTAATGTCTAATTTGTGTTAATTCATTGATGTCATTCACTTACATCAAAATGTCCCCATTTTATTAAGCAGGCAGTCTAAACTGCCAAAGTGCATTGCTGGCAGATCACAGCGTATATAAAGATTAATAAGCCGTTGATGTATGGCTGATGTCGTTATGTCCAATAATAATATTGCCAGAGTAGATGAAGAAACAAGACTGGCATCAGAGTTTGTTGCAGGACTTCATCTCTTGGTCTATAATTCTGTTGAATGGTCCACTGCTGCCTACAGTTGGCAATTTTTCTTCTGGCAAGTTTCCTGTACCTTTAACTGCTGCAACGACATCCAGAAATTCAGTATTTGAAGCTTTTACTGCTATGGAGGTGCAACGATGGGGAAATTTCACCTGCTGCACGAGAGATCTACCAGGAAAAAAAAAACTGGTGACTCTTCTGGCTACAGGAAAGTTGCTTTGCCAGTTTAGTCGGTTCTCTGAAGGCAAGGATAGGACTTTTCTTCCTTGAGGGACTTGCCCTGCTAGTGACCAAGATTACTTTTCTGGAATTTATTTTATTTTCTGGTTGCTCACCTCTTGCAAAACTTATCTGGTTTATGCTAATGACCAAGAGCATTGTTTAGGTCAGAAACCTCCATGAAGAACTGAAAATCTTGTAATGCTTCCGATGAAACTAATCCAAGCAAAAGCAGGTGACAAAATGGGAGATAAAATCCCAAACAGATAAGGGAGGTGATGAATGCATTGTCCTGCCTTCTCAGGCCTCACTGTATCTGCAAGATGGTGATAATCCTCACAACAGTTCCCAGAGACTCAGGAGCAGGCATCTCATAGCTTGCCAAGACAGGTGCCTTCTGTCACTGTTCAATAGGGCTGATAAGGGGGGGCGGGGCCAGTAGTGTAACAAGGGTGGTGCGAAGGCAAGTAGTTGTGCAAGACTCCGTTACACTGGAGTCAGCGGCCCCTCCCCCTTGCTGTTGGAGCCATTCCAGCAGCAACAGTGAGGGAGGGAGGGAGTGTCCTGCGTGTTGCCTTTGCTGCCAGAATGGCTCCAACAGCAAGGGGGAGGGGCCGCTGACTCCAGTGTAACGGAGTCTTGCACAACTACTTGCCTTCGCACCACCCTTGTTACACCACTGGGCGGGGCTATAGCTCAGTGGCAAAGCCCGATGCAGAAGGTGTCCAAAGGTTCCCAAACTCTGGTCATTATTGTATGTCTACATTTCTGCAGAAGAAACAACTATGCGTAGCTTGGCTGTTTGCATAAATTCTTTCAATCCATTTGTCCTGTAAGCACCTTTTCTGCGACGTGCTTGTTGTTTGTATGTGGCACACAGTGTCTTATATCAAGGTGCATCTACCTATTGTCAAAACTGACTGACAGTGGCTCGCCTGTTGTACCGGGACATGCCAAAGATGAAATCTGGGACCTTCTGGACACAAAGGGGATTGGACAGATTTATGGAGGAAAAATCCATCACAGCTTACAAGCCATGATGGGGATAAGCAACCTCCTGGTTGTAGGAGTAGGTTTTCTTTGTGCCAGGTGCAAGGGAGTGGCGACAGGATACTGGTATCTTGTTGTCTTGTGTGATGCCTGAGGCATCTGGTGGGGCCACTGTAAGATACAGGAAGCTGGACTAGATGGGCCTTTGGCCTGATCCAGCAGGGCTCTTCTTATGTTCTTATATTCTTATGTACCACTAAGCCACAGCTTCCTCCACTAAACAGATGGATGGCTTCTGATTGGGGTTAGACTAAATGATGCCCTTTGGGTCCCGTCTGTCATTTATCATTTTCTATGTTTTTAGTAGTCCCTCCACATCCCTGTCATGCATACATTGATTTTTTTTGGGGGGGGGGGAGGTTAGTTATACATGCCGCATGCCACACTCCAAAGCAGCATTTTGCAAGGGACAGTTGTTTCCAAGTTCGTCTTTAACCAGAATTTCATTAGAGGTTGCATATTTAATTCCCCTCAACCTGTGCCAGTCTCCTTCGAGTCTGAGGCTTCCCAGAAAATGGATCTCGTAAGTTAATTAAATATTAATGGGCTTTAGCTAATGACGGCGCAAGCACAGCGGGGCAGGCCAGAGCTGCTGGGAACGAAAGGTGGATGCTGCTGCCATGAAGGCGGGTCAAGATGCATGGATCATCACCCCGCTACATTCTCCGAAATGCTCTTTTGATGAGCATGCCAGGCTGAAAATAAGAGAGAAACCTATCTATACACACGTGGGAGAAAACGGAAAGCACTGGGAAGGAGCTTGGCATAGCAGGCGTTACTCAGACATGGTGGAATGACTAATTAAGAGGATGCTTTAACACAGCTACAGGCTACAACACAAGCAGGAGAAAGGAAGTTGCAGAGGTGGTGAAACCGCACTCTCTCTCTCTCTCTCTCTCTCCCTCCAGAATATTCCATTGTGACTAATGCAATAGAATATCTGAATGGAGAGGAGGACTGAGGCAGAATCAAAGAGGCAGCAAGGCCTACAGGCATTTGCAGAACAGTCTTCAAAGTGAGCCCTCATTTGCAGCAGTGGGTGGAACATTTCCCAATCACTTTTTCCAAATGGGGCTCCAAGTTATGGAGATAGCTGTTTGAAGACAGCAACTTTAGAGCAGTTATGTAGAGGTTGGCAACAGGAGTCCTGCAGGCCATTCCCAGCCCACCTAAACTTCAAGGCACTTTTTTTCCTCCTTTTCCCCTAGAATGATATAATCACAGGTAAGTTGACAAACGCAGCAGTTGTCAAGAACAAATCTTGTGATATTAAAGGAGAGGAGATCACAAGATTTGTTCTTGACAACTGTTGCGTTTGTCAACTTACCTGCGTGACTAGTGTGACTAGTCTATTCACAACTGTCTACTCACAATTATTCACAACTAACAGTGTGACTAGTCTGGTAGACTGTGGGACTGCTGTGGACATAGTGTACTTACAGTGCAATCCTGCCTAACTATACACGGCCGGCCTAAAGGGCCGGACGCTGTATCCAATAGCTGCCCCAGGCTGCCCCAGGGCAGCCCAGGAGCACCTCAGGAGAAGGGGATGTCCGTCCCCTTCCCCAGGTGTAAGCCGGCCAGGGACCTATGGGCCTCCTCGGATGTATGCCAGCTCTGAAGCTGATGTATATACAGGGAAGCTGTGTAAGGCCGAACCAGGTTGGGAACAGGCAGAGGATACTGGCAGAGCGCACTGCCAATACCCCTATCCTCTCCCAGCCCCCCTGGCTGCCCCTGCCGGCCCTCCCCCCACCCCTGCACCAACCGGACTTACAGTAAGTGCAGGACTTATAGTCGGCAGCGGGCGCAGGATTGAGAAGGTGGTGGAGTGAGGGCTGCTAGCCTCCGTGCTGGCGGCCCTTACTCACAAGCTTTACTCATGAGCTTTACGGCACGTTTGCGACGGCTTAGATCGGCAGAGCGCATGCTCCGCCGCTCTAGACTTTAATGAGGATTGCGCTGTTAGATTTCAGCAAAGCAGTTGACTTTTGACCCAATCCTGTCCAGGGCCGCCGGCTCAGAGTCCATGGCATCCTGCACACCAATCAGGGACCAGGCTGGCTAGGAGACATAAGAAATGAAAAACTTTACTTAACTTCCTGGCTGCCGCATGGTCCCTGATGGGACTCCGCAGATCTACACCAACTCTTTTACCCTGTGCTGTTCAACATTTTTATAAGTGACCTGGATGAGGGGGTAGAGAGAATGCTTATCACAGTTAAAAGAGCATGGTAGCCTGGAGACGAGAAGACTAAGGTGAGATATGATAGCCATCTTCAGGTATCTGAAGGGGTGTCACACAGAAAAAGGGGAGGAGTAACTTTCTGTCAGCCCAATCCTATTGGGCTAGTTATGACAGCGGAACAGAGTTTTGCTGTCGTAACAGACCATACAACAGCACACACAGCATGCCACTGTGGCCATTTTGGAGCCGCCGACGCAATCAGCAACCTGCTTTGGAGCACGTAAGCTGGCGCAGGGGGCAGATCATGGGTGGGGAGGGGGAGGAACTGGGGGTGGGGAGGGGTGGATCCAACAGCAGAGGCTAATGGTGGATCTTATCCCCTGTTTCAAAAAACCTCCCCACCTCTTTTCCCTCCTCAGACATGCCACCAAAATAGGTGGTGTATGTCCAGGGAGACCTATAGGTGGCCCAAGGGTTTTTACTTACCCCCCATTTGCCTTTGGGGACATCGTCCCCATAGGATGCAGCATGCAACTTTTTGGCATGGCTTCATCGGCACTTGTGGCAGGGGATAGGTTTGGGGCCGGTGGTTCCTATGGGCAGTTCTAGAACCAATGGATTGAAATGACAGGAAAGTAGATTTAGGCTAGATGTGAGGAAGACTTTCTTTAAGAGTTGTCCAGTACTGGAACAGTCTGCCTTGTGCAGTTCTGGGCTCTTCCTCATTGGAAGTTTTCAAGCAGAGGCTGCCAGGGATGCTGTAGTCACCTACTCTGAACAGGAGGTTGGATTGGATAGCCTCCAAGCTCCCTGTCAAGTCTAACGTTCTGTGATTCTATGCATGCAGTCTTTATTCATGTCTACACTGGTAATGGATAACTGATCTGAAAACTAGCCACCTGCCACATCAGGACAAGATTTGAAAGGGGAAGTTTTTTTCAGTACTTTTAATTACCTGACTGCTTTTTGGAGCACCAATATCTACACTGCACACAAACACTGATTATTCATAAATCTGTCTAGAGTCACACATAGGAGTTAACTTAATAATGCAACTTGACATGACCCACCACAGCCTCTCACATCAGAGAGCTTTGTCAGTGTATGCCTCATCCTTGCCAAAGTAAGCATGTCACAGCAGAGCCGTTTTGGGTCTGAATGAACTGCTGCAAGTAGCTCTGGTCCACAACTTAATTATGTTCCTTGTCTCCTGGAAAAAGAACCACAGTGAAGAAAAACATTCTGACGCCGACTCTTAGACTGTGGCGTATTTCAGAGATGGAACATATGAGTCCAGTGGACTCTCCAGAGCAAAAGGAAGGAAATTAACGCTGTGATATACTTTTCAGGCCACCAACACTGATTTCTGGAGACTTTTCAGGCCAGCCTTAGCTTTAGGGAATTAAACATGATGGTTTGGGGCAATGCAAGAGGAAAATGACTACATGGAACTGACTCTAGCTATTAGAGCTGCAGGTGCACTCTTGGCATGGAGACACTGTTGGGTGTGAAATGAGCAAATGCTTCCAATTTGCTCTGTTTTCACATTTATTTCTCCTTGTTTGCTCTTCATTGTTAATCTGGGACAGTTTTTCCTCTTCACACAGTAAAGGCACCAAAAAAAGGGACCACACATACACATAGCTGAGTTATAAGCAACAGGATTTGCCAAACACCAAGAAGGGACAAAGCAAAGCCCAGCTATTTATCATTAGCTGCTTTGTCATGCTGAGTGCTGGAAAAATACTATATCCCTGAGACTGCAGGAACTTCCTTGAGGGAAGGTATGCATTTGGTTGCATGCAACTATGCATTTGGTTGCGCTCCTGAGCAGGACTGCCCACCAAGATGTTATTCTGCAGAAGTCCCACAGAAATGAGTGGAAACTGTTCAAGCATACTACCAAGTGCACAGTTGTGTCTTCTGCTTGTTTCCACAGGATCCAGGCAGCTTCCCTCAAGGAAGTGTTGCGGTTTCAAGGTATAGCATTTTTCCATCATTCAAAGAACAATATGTAGTGGCTGGGAAAGTGCAATTCTTTCCCCAGCTAGCTGGGTTATTATTGGAGTGGTATTTGCAGCATGGTTGCATGAGTGACACAGGCACCTATGGACAATGTGACATTACGGATAACAAGTGGCACAAATCACCACAAAGTCTATGCCATTTTGTGACTCTGACATCAGTGCTCAGACTTCTAGGAAGTCTCAGCTGAGAGCAAAAACCAAGTAGTCTAAAGGCAAAATGTGACCTTGTCAGTTTAACACCTTTCTCCCTCCCCCCAAAACAAGTATTCCTACTTTAATTTGATACTTCAGTGTGTAGGTAAACGTATGAAGCTGCCTTATAGGTTGAGATGAACTTAGACCAGCGTTTCCCAACTTTTGGAGGCCCATGCACCACCTACACGAGACTTCGGCCGGCTGTGTACCACCAGAAGAAAGTGCCGATGACATCTTCCGATGATGTCATCAGCACTTTCTTCCGAATTTGCAACTGGCTGGAGCTCCAAAAGGGCAAAAAACAAAGGTAAGGTGCAGGGGAGGGCAGGAAGGCCATCCCCAGTGCTTACAGCCCATGTGCGCAAGCTCTGCCAGCTCAGCAGAGCTCGAAGCGCCGCTTTTTGGACTCGGTTGCAGGGCCGCGAGGCCAAGATGGCAGCCTCCATCTTGGTCGCCAGCCCGCGTACTACCAGCCTGTGGTCTGCATACTACCAGTGGTACACGCACCACAGGTTGGGAACCTCTAACCTAGAGTGTTGGTTCAGCTTGCCAGTAAGAATTACATTCATATCCATCCTTTCTTCCAGAAGTTCAAGGCAATATGAAGAGGATTGCAAGGCAGTCTCCCATCCAGACCCAAACATGCTTCAGCACGGTTGCTGCATTATATGTCTTCAGGCTATGTCCTGGTATCAGTATTGTCTACTCTGACTGGCAGTAACTATCCAGAAAGCAGGGATCTTTTCAGAGGCTCTTATTTGAGATTATTTTAAATGGAAATGCTTGGGGACTTCTGCATGCAAAAGGTGACCCTGCCAAGTCGTGTTCAGGTTTGGCCTTTGGTCTAGTCAGTTTCAGCTCCCATGCCAGTTTTCTCTTGCTCAATCCCCTCACTCTCTGTTATACCTGCACAAGGGCAAAGCCCATCCTTGTCTTTGTTTTATTAACATGCTTGCCTTTCTCTCATTAGATCTCAGTGATCAGCTGCTGGAAGTCGTAGGCCTTGAAGGGGCTATGGAGATGGGACAGATCTATACTGGCCTGAAAAGTGCTGGCAAGAGACTGGCCCAGTGTTCCTCCGTCACCATCAGGTACCACTCTGGGACCTTGGTTCCACCACAAAGTTTGTGTCCTACTCTGCTGAGAGATCTGGATACCATTCAGTCTCCTCAAACCATGAAATCACAGTGTATATGGAAAAGCATTGTGAGAGTCTCTGACATCTCGCTCTTGCTGTGCACGCTATCCTACTACCCAAGCACAGAATCTATTTGTCTTATCTGGTTTATATTGCATACAATATTATTGGGTTGAATTGCCTACAGGGGGCCACTCTGCATTAATTGTGGAAGCATGTACTAAACTTATATGGGAAGGCCAGGTCAGCTCACCAAGAGACAGGGAAAGAATGATGGATGGCCAAGTTGAGGGCAAACTTCAGGAGAAGCAGCAACCCGGCTGTGGAGGCGACAGGACAGCTATGTCTTTCTAGTAGCCCGTTCAGGAGAAGGGCAGCATGATGTCACTGTGGCCGCAGACACTCCTCTAGGCAGGAGCTGAGATTGTATCTTGCTTGTGGGCAAGCCAGCTCTCAAGCAAGGATCTATTCACAAGTGAGTGATTCCTTGCACATATTAAGTGGGGGGGGGAATGGATGTGGAAGAGGTGGTAATGCTTGGGGAAGAATAACCTTAAGAGCTGCTCTCAGACCCTGAGGAAAACCAGTTTGGCACTCAGGCTGAATTATTTTCTCCCTATATTTGTGTTCCCCCTATGCCTCAGCAGTTGAGATAGGAGCAGCTTTGTGAGTCATTATGATATCTCCCAGCAAGTTTGGCCAATCAGACGTAATAAAGTGGGCGTCTTAAAAGGCCTGCACACCTAGCTCCTTCATCCTCTTTGCAGAACAAGTTCTTGTTACAGTCCAGAGAATCTCAACTTCTGTTATCTTTAAAACTAAGTATCTAGTCCTCTTGGTTGTAGAGATGCATTTGAAAATGGCGTGACATGGCAAAATTTTAAAGGATCATCTAAGCCAGGGGTGGCCAACCTTCCAACATTAGGGCCTCTGTGTTCTTAAGACTTGTGTAAAAAGACAGAATCTTGGCAGCTGCAAGTGCTGATGGTGATGCTAAAGCAGCAGCAGCTGCTGAAATGCCCTCAACTATACAACCATTAAAGGTCCAGGAGCATTCATGTTGAAAGGTCAGCCACCCCTGATCTAATCATAGAGGCATGTTTTGGATGGGGGGGGGGGAAACCCAGCTTTTTTGCACATCAAAAACAATTCTAAGAAAAAAATATAGCAACCACTAATGGCAGTTTTGCACATTGCAGATACATATACATCAGGGCTGGCCCATCCATGAGGCCAGCTGAAGCGGTCGCCTCATGCAACAGATTGGTGGGGAGTGCTCACCTCTATCCGCCTCCACTGCTTCTCCTCCTCCTTCCACTAACTGGATTGGAAAAGAAAGAGGGGGGCAGAGAGGAAGAGGAAATGGGGAAGGCTGAGCTGGGAGTTAACCCACAAATGCCCGCTTACCCCGAGTAGACCTCCAGCCATGGCCTCCCCCGTATAGGATGCAGTGTGGGCTGCGTGCCCCACACTGCACACCCTACACCAGGGGACGATAGGATTGTGCTACCCATGTTTTACTGTGTCTTCTCTGTGGATTCCAGGACAACGAAGCTGTTGCCCATGCAAGTGGATGGAGAGCCTTGGATGCAGCCACCTTGCACAGTGAGTAGTTGAACTGTGTGAAAAGGAGCAGGGACGTATGGATCCCACTTATTAGTGCCAGTGGAGATGGAAAGTTTTCTCCCTAGGGACAGCTGTCGGTGGGACCCAAACCTCAGTAATGGAGCCGAGGGAAAGACTATATTTCAGAATAAGCTTCTATTTCAAATTTTAAAATGAAGCAACAAAACAACTAAAAAAATTCCCTATCAAAGAACCCTTTCATTATTTTAGGAGAGTGAAATGTGTTGCTCCGATCTTCTTTGATGTTGTAGCATAAAACCTTTCACAGCAATGACAGCCATATTTGTATTCCTAATGGAAAATCAAAGACAAGTTAACAGGAGTGATCTATGGCTGTTGTACATTATGGAGATTATTGGAGACAGTCAATGTATCCTCAGTGTATCCACATCAGTGTCCGCAATCCAAAAATCAAAGGAGGATGTGTAAAAGATGCAAATACAACACTTTGAGACATGACTTTCCTCTGTTGTCTGTGAATGGGTGGAACAGAATGTTGCAAAGAGGCATTTCAGTTGGGGAAAAAAAAAAGATTCACAGGATTCGTATATACAGTACATGCAAATACCACCAGTGACAAGGAATCTTTTTCTCATTGGTCGTCCAAACACTTGCATGGTATATTTATCTGTTTCCACAGGGGGCAATAAACACTGTACAGTTACAGGACTGAATAAAAAAAGGCCTTTTTTGTTTGTTCTCTTTTTTCTTTTTGTTGTTTGTAATTGACACACCACCTTGTTGCTTGTGTGTGTGGAAATCTTCCCCAAAGCAATTGCACTGAAAACCTGGAGACAGTTGGGGGGGGGGGGGTTTGCTAGTTTCTTTTCCTCTGTGATTTTAAACACCATCTCCCATCCTTTGCCTTGCTTCAAGGCCCTAATCTGCCCTTGTGACAAATGACTGGTTGAACAAGAAATGCTTGCTGTGGCTTCCTGGAGAGGCTGGCTGTCACTCCTGAGTCATCCCAGAGGGTCGCCCTGATCCTTTGCTGCCTCGGTAGCCACCCATATAGATAGTGTTTAATGACTGGACTATCTCAGCACCATCTCTAATTCAGCCAGCATTCTGATAAACACCCTTGCTCATTTTGCTTAGAGAACTGGACCGACTTGTCCTTTTTTTTTCCTTCCTTGCAATTCAGTTCTGGCTGAAGCAGCTTCTTCTGTTTCCTGAAGCATCAGGGTGGAGACTGAATTGTGAGCACGGTCTTCCTTGGCAGTGGTTTCATATCATGGTCACAGGAAGGCACTTTGGATCAGGCAGAACAGGACACAGAAATCCCAGTCAGCATTTCGATAGAATGCATTTGAATGGAGTTCCAGTCTCTGCATTGTCATTTAGGAAGGCGTTCTCCAAAGCTGCAACACAACTATTTCAAATGCAGCATCAGAAAAAAAAAACACAAATATTGGAGAGAACAGAGAAGGGACAAAGTGCATTTCGGGGCAAGGGTAAAATCTGTGTCTTTCAGATTGCTGAAAGAAAAATAACCAAGTATTTTATAATAACCAATTAATAATAATACTCAACATTCACATAGCTATTTTGAGTCTTCAAAGCACTTTGCATGTATTATTTTGATGTAATCCTTGCAACAACCCTGTAAGATGGGTCACTACTATTATCCCCATGTAATGTTGCAGCTGGGGGAGCTGAAGCTGAAAGGGAGTGGTTTGCCTAAGGCCACATACAGAATGCAGGGCAGAGGTGAGATTCTAGCCAGGGAAGTGATGCACCAGCTCTAACCTATCCTGGAAATAAATGGAAGTGAGCCCATAGGGAACTGCTCGATCGATCAATCGATTGATAGATAGATGCTTGTCCCCTCTAACTGTCCTTCCTGTGCAAATGCTCAAGATGGTCTTTGAACTCCTCATAGCCTTACTAACAGTGGAGAGATCGGGAATTCCCCAGCTTCGCACACCCAGATAGTGCAAGGTGTTTTCAACTGAGAACACTCACCAGTCTGTAGCAGTGGAAGCAGCTGAGTTCTCGAAAGGAAAACCCCTTCCCTCACTCATGGGAGCTGGAAGAAAGAGAGCCCCTTGGCACGGAACACACCCTCAATTTGATGAGCTAATGGGGGAAAGGAGTGTCTGTAAATGCTGGGAGTCCTTTAAATCCAAGTGCATTTGAGTCAATGGAGATGCACATGCGCAAAACGTATATGATTAGTTTTTAATGAGACAGAAAATGTCCATTGTTTCCCAGGTCCCTTAAATTGAGAATTCACTGTATATCAGCAGCATACTGAATGACCCTGTCTGACTGGTATTCTGAATAACTAGTAGAAAATTACCAAGTTGAGAATCTGTTCCATATGAAACAGCAAGTGGTGTGGATTTGTATAAATGTACACATATTTTTGAGATGTCATTGGAAGGTAATAATTGGAAACAGTTCTTTGCAGTTGGAGTGGGGATCATAATCTCCAATCAGTCATTAGTGGGGAGTACTGTAATTGCACAATACTTCATGGGGATCGTAATCTCCAATCAGTCTACCTTCTACAGGGACTCAGCTTGGCTCCCTTCAGATTATAATTGCTACTATTTTTGTTAACTGAACATGTGATGACCAGAAGCCATGCAGAATCAAATAATCTCCCTCCTGCCCTGGTGAACCTGGCAAAAGTTCACTTGATTTGAAAGATTCCACAACCATGAAAGAGGGTGAGGTTGCTTCAGAGAAATGTTAAGTCTCAGAGAAAACTGTACTCCACTTCATTCCAGTAATCTCCCACTTCTTTACAGGAATTTTAGCATTCCTGACTTCTTCACACAATAACTATGTGTGGGGAGGGGACCCTTCTTTTACTTCTTTATCCAGTCGTCCCGTATTTTGCATAACCTTCTTGGCACTGCCTGGTTCAGTTCCTTCTGCTGCCTTGTTTACTGGCACTGGAAGAAAGGCATGTTGAGGCCCCAACACCTCAGATCCTACAAAGCTGACAGGATCATGCTTGGGTCTCCTAATGAGGTAAATTTGAGGAAGATGGTGTCCTCCCCTTGCCCTCTCACAGACTCCAAGGATGCTTCCTCTATTACAGCGTCCATACTGTTAAAATGAAAAGTGACCTGGGTCGCATAACCAGCTTGGGCCCCTTTCTTCCAACATGGCCAAAGAAAGACAATGTGAGGATCACTCCTCAGTCAGTCAAAGGAACACCACAAGAACTATGGCAGGAGCCAGTGGCCAATCCTGGCTTACCCCTTGATGAGGGGGACTTCTTTTTCCGGCAACTCCCTGGTTGCCAAGACAATTAGGAAGCAGGAAGAAGAATCATCAAGACAGGAAGGGTACAGAATTCAGCACAGCTGAGAGCAAGGACGTATGAAAGACAAGCCATTAATGTGATGAAGAGAAGAGAGGCAGAATAGGCTAGCTGAGAGCTCCATGGTGGTGGTGTGCCTAGAGAATGGAGGCTCAAAGAAGCAGCTTTGCAAAGAGGAGGGTGAGGTGATTTAACCACCTTCCTCTCAGGAAATCTGAGGCGCTAAAGTGAGAGAGGGAGAGACCTCTCCAAGGATCATGACCAAGGGATGCAGGAAGTGCCACATTTTGCCCTTCTGGTTCTTCGGTTAAAGAGGACTCCCCACCTCAGCTGAGTGGAGGTCAAATAAAGGAGTCAAGGCGTAGGAGGCAAGAAGACCTCCATGCCATTATAAAGCAGGCCAATACTGCATAATAGCCTCTTAGTATCATAGTTGTCAGGGGTCACATTTACCTTTTATCATGTGAAAATAGCAATTCTTCCAACAGTGCAATCCTCAGCATGTCTACTCAGAAGTAAGCCCCATTGAGTTTAATGTGACTTACTCCCAGGTAAGTGTGCCTAAGCCTTCTCTGATCCTTATTGTTTGTTTCCGTGGTTTGTTTCGTTTTGTTTTCAGATTAAAATCATTCACAAAAGCCAAGTGCCGATGTTGCTGGGACCTCCTCAAAAGAGTAGCTTCTTCTTCCTGAGGAGGAGAAACCGAACTCGAGACTAATCTGACTACAAGCAAGCAAAGAACAATCTCAGAAACAGCAATTCTCCATTCCAGTGGCCACCACACAGGGAAAGCCTATGGAAAAGAACCCTTCATCCCTTCAGATTTCCTGGCTTCTGAATCTGCTTCGGAAACATCAGTCTGGAGGCAGCATTATGAACTCTTAGTGGAAAATAACAGGGTTGGCACTCGGCAGCTGAACTGAAATAGCGGTGTGGTTTGTATATACATGCACACACATAGCCACATTCTCTAAATATCACTGGCAGGGATAACACTAACATTGATGGTTCAGGAGGATTTTTCCCTTCCACAATGCCACAGTCCAGGAGGGAAAACTCCCCTGAAAGCTGGGACTCTGTTCTGGACAGCCATAAATTACACAGCCCTCTCAGAAAGCAAACAAACAGGCATGGAAACAGCATGTCTGACGTAGCCCTGCAGATGGGATGCGGGAGCCTTTCCACTCATTTGGACACTTTAGAATCCCAGAAGTTGCTGTTGAAACTCACAACTTGGCAAGAAACTCCAGCTTCACTTATTTATTGTCAAAAGTATGTCAGAAGACATTTGGCATCTCACTGCACTGCCCTCGTGGTCACCAAACCCTACACATTATTAGAAATGTTATTTATTGTTTCTTAGTTTAGAAAACACTGGGGAGAGGAGAAAGAAAAGGAGGGGAGACATCATTTTTCCTGCTTTTACAACAACATCCTTTGCTAGTTTGGTGGTAATTTTTTTTTAATGCAGAAGCTGGGTTAGGCGTTCCGTTTTCAGAGACACATGAATGCAGAAAGCTTTTGTTGCCAAGAGGAAACGAGAAAGAGTGAGGTTGAAAGTAAAAGGCAGAAGCCTTTTTGGGAAGCAGAAAGCAAACTCAGGGTCTTTTAAATGTATGAATAATGAGTCGCAGTTTGATATGATGACAGCCTCAACAAATTTGGGGATCGCTTAAGCTTAGATGTATACATCACCTTCCTGTTAATATTTTTGTATTCTCATTTCACATTTAGAGGGGTTTTTCCTCCAGTCTGAACACATTTGACATGTCTCCATTTTCCCTGGCAGCTTCAATTAAGACAGAGCTCCTCCAAACTCTCTTTCCTCATAGAATTGATTGATCCAGTGGCAAATACTGTGAGCTGATGGCAACAATGCATGCAGGACCAAGTGCAAATTCTATGGGAGGCATTTGAAAACCATTGGAGACCCAACCTGGTCTTGTGATGAAATGTAAGCAAACTCAGAGGTCATCCTAAGGAGCTGATTTTTTTCCATGCATTTGTTTCTGTTACCGAGCAGACAGAAAAGAAGAGCTCGAAATAGCTCACAGATACGGGAGACAAAAATGGCTACATTTTAGGTATGAAATGAATACCTGGGTTACATGCTGTCTTCATTCTCTAGCAGACTGTCAGCCAAATGTTGAATTGGTCAAAGTAAAATGCAGCAGATAGGTAAGTGAGCCATGTTGGGCTGAGGTTCACAGGAGCTCACATGCCAACTTGGCATAATCATCAGTTTTTGTTCACGAGAGGCTGGACTCAGTAAATATCTTGAATAGCCTATGATGGGACTATTCTCCAGACCAATCATTGGCAAACAGACCTATGAAAGAGGATTTTTATTACTTCTTCATCAAGCAGCCTGGAACAGAAGATGTTCTTGTGCCAGCCTCCTCTATGTAAGGCAGCTTTTCAGGACTTTGTTCTATTGGTTTTAGCTCCTCACTTACTGCTGCTCAGTGTTGACAAGTACATCTTGTTCACCTTTATCGGGAGAAGAAGAAGGAAGTGTTGGTTGACTCTCCTCATTGGGTAGCAGGACCACATCAAGACTCTTCACGACATATCCTAGGCAAAGGAATGCAATCTCTAATTCTTCAAAATTCAGGAGAGAGCTAATGGCACAAATGCACTCGTTATGCCTATTTATTTCACTGATGACATAAGGAGAAAGAGTGTGCTCAATCAATGTAGTTCTTTCTAGGTGAAGTCACTAAATAAGCTAGGAGACCTGGTGGAGACCTTGGCATCCATGACAACATAACTGT
Source organism: Plestiodon gilberti rubricaudatus (assembly GCA_026170595.1). Lineage (NCBI taxonomy): Eukaryota > Metazoa > Chordata > Lepidosauria > Squamata > Scincidae > Plestiodon > Plestiodon gilberti. The sequence goes on from JANXHW010000003.1 coordinate 42,566,913, forward strand.
AGCATCGTAGATACCGTGAAGCCATAAACTCCGCAGTTCTGCTGACAGATTTCATTTATGACCCATCTAGGTTGTTGGTGCGTATCTGAGAGTATCCTCCTGATGATTCTGAAAAAGACAAAATGTAGAGCAAGCTGTAATGATTGTACAGATGTGTTCTTACTAAGAGAAATTTCCCCAAACTGGAACATTTTGGCCTAGGGATATTAAACATTTGAGCCCCACTTATAGCATTATCTCTGTGGCAGCTCCCACAGAGGGACTATGTACACTCAGTGAACTATGTCCATTTGCTAGCTATTTTTACATGAGCAGAAGATACCACATTGGCTGCTATCAACTTCATTATTGCACTTCCTTCCTTTTCCTCCTTACCATAGTTTCCTCCCCACTCTCTTCACCTGTGCCTGAACATCCATGCCTTTTGCCCTTTCTGTGCTTTTGCTTTTTCTACTTTGGTTCTTAATCAGACTGACCAAAATACCCATGATGCAAATATAGCTTGTACCCTTTTCTCAAATGTATTTTTCTTCTGCCATTAGTGAACATACAGTAAGAGATCTCTTGAGAACCCCGCTGTCAAATGCCCAGACTATGGGTTGCCAAGCAGAAAAACAGCACAGTAGGAATTCTGGTTTCCTTGGGAGTATTAACACAGCTGCAAACAGCTCTTGCAGCATAATCCTATACATGTTTACCCAGAAGTAATTGGGCATCGGAGGGGTGGGACGGGACGTGTTTCAGCCAACACGGGGTGACTTGATTATCCACTGGCTAAAGAGATGGCGGAGACCTAGTAGCCCCACTGCGGTGGCTGGGGGTTTAACCAGGGTAAACAAACAATGAACAAATGTTCACTTCCCCTGAGCAGACCCCCAGCAGGGCCCTTCCATGGATAGGATGCCGCTTGGGCTGCATGGCCCACGCTGCAGAGCCCAAACCAAGGAAGGACAGGATTGGGCTGCCCAACTAGTAAGTATCAAGGGTTGATGGAGATCATGTGAGAAAGGGAAATAGAATAAGGATAAAGAAAGGGAAATCTGTTCGCAGATCAGGGAGATGCGACTCTGAAGATCCTAAAAGAGATGAAGATTACCATTATTAAAGAAGAAGCTTTGTTAACACAAAAGGTCCAGGGGACAGAAAAAACTAAATATATTGTAAAGATTTCAGATTTGGAAAGGGGCTGGTAGCTTGATGGTAGAGCACATGGTTTGTATGCAGAATGTCCCAGCTTCAATCCCTGACATCTCCCGCCTGTTAGACAAGACTAACTCTGAGAGACCAATCATATTCTTCTCCCCTCAACCCCGCTGAGGCAGCCACGCCGAAAAGACGCACACGATATCCAGCAGGGGTGGGGGCAGATTGGGAAGCTTTGGAGGGAAAAGTGATGTAAATCCCCTTACCCCTCCATAAGCCTCCCGCTCCATAATGGGTTTCCTCAGACCTGTGCCAGCTGTTTAGCTGGCTCAAGTTCAAGGAGAGAAAGGAGGCGGGGAAGCTTTTGATGGAGGGGATAGGATTCAGTGCACGCCATCACCGCCAGATCCACCCCTTCCTGCAGCCTCTCTGCCCCGTTCCTTCCCCTTCCTGCTCAGTTTCGCCTCTCTCTACCCCCACCACTGTCTTACCTGCTCCAGTGGCAGGAGCACTGCTGTCTCTTGCGACAGCGCTCCCAAAATGACCGCTGACAGAGCACTCTGCACTCCATCGGCAGCCATTTTACAACAGTGGAAACCTCTTCCGCTGTCATAAATCCCTCCCCCCCCCCGACTGCCCAATCCAGAATAGGATTGGGCTGTGTTTCAATATACGACAGCTTTCTCTCTTTCTATGACAGTGTCGCTATTTTCAGTTGGCTCAGTCTTATGTACGGTCAGTCAGAGGTCAAGTCCCATTGTGCTCAGTAGTGATTAAAAAGGTAAAGGTATCCCCTGACAATTAAGTCCAGTCGTGTACGACTCTAGGGTGTGGTGCTCATCTCCATTTCAAAGCCGAAGAGCCAGCGTTGTCCGAAGACGCCTCCGTGGTCATGTGGCCGGCATGACTCTCCTTGCCGCAGCGCGTAGCATGCAGCTGGAACACGGAGCGCTGTACCTATTTATCTACTCGCATTGACGTGCTTTGGAACTGCTAGGTTGGCAGGAGCTGGCCAAGCAACGAGCGCTCACCCCGTGCGGGAATCGAACTGCCGACCTTTCGATCAACAGCTTATGGTTCAGCGGTTTAACCCGCTGCACCACCCACTGGCCCCATCAGTAGTGATTACTCCCAGATAAATGTTATAATGTTCAGGAACAAGACAGTTAATAACAGAATCCAAAGAATTCCCACTACCATGTACAATATACTAGCCAGGCTAGACATAATTTCTCTTTTGATAGAACCATGAAATGAGTGAATTAAAAAACTATCTTAACAGCCCGATCCTCTCTTTAAAGCGGTGGAGCATGCGGTCCGCTGCTCTAAAGTGTCATAAACATGCCATAAAGCGCATTTGCAACAACTTTGGAGTAAGGGCCGCTGGTGCGAAGGCTGGCAGCCCTTACTCCGCCACCCTCTGGACCCAGCACCCGCCAGCGAAGGTAAGTCCTGCACCGGTCGGTACAGGGGTGGAGGGAGGGTGGGCAGGTTCGTGGAGGAAGGGGGGCCATTGGCCGAACCAGGCCAGGAGAGGGTGGGGATATCGGCAGAGCACTCCACCAATATCCTTGGCCCTTTCCCGGCCTTACCCCACCTCCTCCGATGTATGTCAGCTTTAGAGCTGGCATACATCTCAGGAGGCCCCAGTCAGCCCTACACTAGAGGAAGGGGATGACTGTCCCCTTCTCCCAAGGTGTTCCCATGCGGTGGTTTGGCCTGGGAACGGGCTCAGCATTCGGCGGCCGGCCCTTTAGGCTGGCTGAGGAAAGTTGTGCAGGATTGTGCTGTGTTACAAGTGTGATGGGAAACTTCCTATAGAGCAACAAACAACAGTGAAGTACACTGTCAGCCTGCTTCTATGCATGTTTCCTTAGAAATCAGTCTCACTGAAGTTAATGGGACTTATTTCCAAAAACATGTGCAGGATTGCATACAAAATGCTGATCTTATACGTGTTTACTCAGATACAATGGGACCTAGCATCAGGCAGCATTGGAGTAGGAAGTAGACCAAGAAAAATATTTAGATGGCTAAATAAAAGAACATTGTAAAATACCTACAAAGGCTAGGGCAAGGTTACTGAAATACAGAAGAAACAGGGTGAAGGAACAATGCATGGTTTGTCCTGCAAAGATCCACTCTTGATAGATAGGGAGGGAAAATAGCCAGAGGCAGACATTCAGTGAATGGGAGTCTTGGACAGCATAAATGACTCCAGAGCAGCTCTTTAAAAAAATTATCTGGCCACACTCAGACTCTCATAGTTAAGTGAATCTTTGCCTTCCACCTGGTGCTGCCAAGTATAACTTGGCTGATTGAAAGCTCTGTCCTGTAACATGTTCTCTCTTTTACGAGCGCACTGTGCTAGAGCCACCTCAACAGGTAGCAGAGAGCAAGGAGCAAACATATGCACAATACGATATGAAAGAGCAAGACCGTTTAATAGAGTTAGCAAGGATAGCAGTGAGGTTTTGGTAGGCAGTTAGAGAGCTGCTATCAGGGGAGAGAACAATTTTGGTGACAAAAAATAGTCCTCCAGCATCCAGTCATCCACAATAGTCCTAGATAACTTAGAAACTGAAGGTGAAAGGCAAGGCAAGGCAAGGTGATCCTTAGCTGTCATCCACAGCTAACCTAGACTTAGAACTCTGGTCCAACACTCAATTCATGAGACCTCACCAGTATTAGTATGAGCAAAACAGAGCATCTTGTGAATTTTATCCCTGCTCATTCTCGAAAAGCCCAAGGCTATGCATGTTTACTTAGAAGTAAGCCTCATTGAGTTCAGTGAAATTTATTCCCAGGTAAGTGTGTATAGGATTTCAGCCTTAGATTAGGTTTTTTAAATCTGCAAACAGAATAGTTCAAACAATTGGTAAAATCAAATTGTATGCATTCTCCAATAAAATATGCCAGCCTACCAAATCTGGGTTTTGATCCTGATAAGTATATTGCAGCTTAATCCCAAGTGCATTTACCCAAACATTGGAAGTCTCAATTGGACTTAGTCCCAAGTGAGTGCATAAGATTACAGCCTTAATAGAGGAAGTTGGCTTTCTTTTTTGGAAACATCATTGGATACTTAGGACCTACCACCCACCTGTCTTATATGCATGCATACATTTCCTCTTCATTTTTTAGATTTAAACAGGGATGTGCTGATTGCATTGGTTGGTGAATTTCTCCCTTTCTCATTTGATTTTATGCTTGCCTCACAAAAGGCTAATTGCATACATAGAATCTTCATTCATGAGTTCATAAGTGTTAGTTTGAGAAGGCTTGGAAAGGGTTTTTCTTTCTGTTTTTTCCATTTTTACTAGAACTGTGAATTATTTGAAACTGTGAGAAACAGAAAAGCACCTGCATAAAGACAGCAGCTCTTGGTGTAACGGCCCCACTCCTTTTATCGATCAGCTGTAGCTTTATTGTGGCAGCGGCTGGCTTCTTCTAAGTTGCCAACTTTTTTTCCAGGGAGGGCTCCTGTGTGTTTGTAAAAGTCACATGGAAAAGAGAAATGCAGTTGTTTCAATCAGTGCATCTATATGCCGCAAAACAGGATCAGACCCTCCTGGAAGATCATGGGATGACTTGCAGTAGATGGGCAAGGGTTTGACCTCCAATTATTTAATAATAATGACAACAACAAAAATGGGTTCTTTAAAAAAAAAAGTTAAGCTGTTAGAATCCCTGAGCTGTAATAATTCAAATGTAGATTTTTGTACTTTTATATGCAAGGCATTCCAGTGTATGTCATGGAGTGCTCCATTTTGCCCCTGGCTCCAGCTGGTGGACCCCAAGGTTCTTGTAAAAAATAATAATAATTCTGCATGTCTGCAGTCTGCCCATGCCTGCAGTAATGACTATACCTGTTGAATTCCTGCCTCTCACACACTTGTTAAAGACACAGGAGTTCTGCCTGAAAAAAGGCAACAATCCTTCCTGCTCACTATGCAGGGCTAAGGTGGTTCAGGGAGAAACAGCAAGAGGCTGATTTGGCTTTTGCATTGACAAGAGAGCAACTGATCTGAATTCCAGCTGTGGGATTTTTATTCCAGGTGATGACTCATTAGCGCAGCCTGGTCTCCAGCCCAGGCAGAGTATACAGGCTGGCAGCCAGAGAAAGCACCATTTATGTGTGAATGTTGCGCAAATGCCTTCTGCGTACAGTAGGTGCCCACTTCTTCTGGAGCTCTTAAGGCCATTCAGAAGGGGAAGCTGCAATGGCTTCCTCCCATGAGATTTCCAGCATGCTTTATTTCATGTCACTGGCACTGTGTGGACTCAGTGCTTCCAAGAAAGCAGACCATGCTCTCTGCTGATTGATGTGAATGAGCAGCACAGTGTTGTCGGCTCTCCTGCATGTACAGTGCAGAATTTGGCCAAGAAATGTAGGGGTACAAATGGGATATTTCATGGAATGTGGCAAGTAAAGAAAATGCCAAGGAATAACTTTGAATAACGAGGAGGAACTTTGTGATCATAGTTCCAAGGACTCATGGAAATGCTGTACCTACATTTCTTGCTGTTTCTCATTCTCCCTCTTGGCCTATTTATCATTCTCTCTCCTTACAATCTCCTTCTGCACATCTCCAAGCTTCTAGTGTGGTTTTTCTCCCCATCTCCTCCCATCTCTAGACGTCTTGTTCCTCAGTCCTCTGTGCATGTTGTGATATTGCTTAGATAGATTCTGAGGAATTTAGCTTGACAAGGGGTCACCCAGAATGGAGACTTCTGCTCAGTTCTCCCTTTCTTTGCCATGCTCCCTGCCTCATGTAATGTGAAAATACGCCAGGACTTTCAGTCTCTTGTCAGTTTAGCGAGCAGCTCCCTTAGGCCTTGTCATCATGTTGTAAAATGCCAGCAGTGCATCCCTTAGAGCTGCTGAGTAGCAATGCTAAGCCTTTAAGCCCTGCGCTCCTGCATGAAAGCTCAGTACATCCCCTTTGCTTCTAGGGAATCACTACTCAGTTAAACAATGCCATTCTAGAGAAATGCAGTTCATTGACTGCAGCTTCAATAGATAGTTGCATGTGTGAATTAATTTGTACCATGGGCAAAACGTTTGTATAATTTGATACTGACTCAGACACAGTATTTTCCAATGGAGACATTTCACACATTCAACTAAGAGTCATCAAGTGTTGGGTAAGCCAGTGCTAAGGAATCAAGTAATATGCATGCATTCGTGATCCAGTCCAACGTGTATAAAGTAATCAGGCAGCCCTCTGATGCGTTGGGATGCATGGCTGAGTGAACTAGCAATTAGTGTCACTTGCAGGAATGTTGGTTTCCCAAGAGCCCATCATAGTGCTGAATAACCCATCACTTAACAATGCTTATATTCAAGAATAATGTCCTTGCTGTTGAACCTATGTGGACTAACTAAGGGGCCCTCCTCAGCCTGTACTTCTATTGTACTCACTGTCTAATGGAGGGGGTTTCATTATCCTAGTTGAGTTCATGCTCAGAAACCTTCTGAAGAAACAAACCAACCACAACGTACGTCTAGCTTATGAATAAGCCAAAACACAAGCAAACTTCAGGTGGCAAACTGGCATGCACAAAACCAGCCTCTATTGCAGAACTACTGGACTGGACTGCACTTCACTAACATCTCACTAAGTCTTAAGGGACTCTCAATGCAACCAGAGAGTGAACCAGATACGTAAACAGGCCAAATGAGCATCTCTCCATCAGGCTGTACTGAATGCACACTTCCTTCCTAGTGTATTATGTGAATACAGGCAGCAGCAGAGTAACCCTGTTCCCCACCATGACATGTACTGTATATCCTGTTGAGCATGGACTGCTCTTCCTCCTTTCCTATGGATCTTATTGTGGTTCCCTGCATGGAATTGTGTGAATTCGTAATGTAGCCCATGTTTATATGTAAATCCTAACTGTTTTGGTTTTACATCAAATAAAATGATAATGAAGTACTGGATGAGTCTAGAATGCCTTTGGATTGATTACAGAAATAACAGCCATTTCTATGGCACTTTTTGGGGTCCAAAATTGCTACAACATTCCTCATGTGCTTAAATATGAGCATCTTATGTCACAGGAATGTTCCTTCCTAGCTAGCACAGTTGAAAACAGCTACTATAAGATCAACACAAAGGGTAATGAAAAACAGAGACCAACACCATGATCCAAGACACAGTAAATATCAAGGAATCTCATTGCACTCCATATACAGTAATGTGTTTCAGCATGGAGTGCAAGACTGATGTGGGTTCTTTCCTATCATCAAGGCACCCTCAAGTTCATCTGTTTCAAGATTTAGCAATTCTTTGGCTTCCCCCTGACAGGTTCGTAAAATGTAATATAAAAATGACAGACACGTATGCTAGCTAATTCAATGGCGGCTCAGCCATCCATCTTGACTCCCCTGCCATACTTCAGACATGCAATTCATTTTTAAGCACTTGCCATGAAGGTTCATGTGCTTATCTGTTCATTCATAGCTTTATTTGTTGTTGTTTAAAAAAATTACACACAAAAGTGCCCCACAGATCGGACCAAGGTTTCTTGGTGACATCAGAAAGGGCCAGCAAATCAGAGCAGGGCATCAATGCATCATCTGCAAACTTGCAGAATCAATTTTTTTCAACGCTTGACCCTGGAGATGTGTTTGGATTGATCGCAGAGAGGGAACTGCCAAATCTATCTACTCCGATTCTCTATACATATTATATCTATTTTCTCCCTTATTTTCCCCAGCCTCCTGTGGAGGCAGCAAGCCCATCATTTCAGTCCTAGAGACTGACTATGATCAGTTGTTTTTTCATTGTCTTCTCAATGCTCAAGATAGCTTGCAAAAGAAAAATGAAAAAGAAAAACGTTAATTTTGATGCATTCACCTACATATACAGTATCCCATCCAGGTAGCCCATGTTTATGATCAGAGCAAGCTGAGTCTCTGTCCTCCTACAAGTTTGTATAGTATGTGTGCCCCTTCAATGGAATCACTTTGGGATTGTGTCCAACATCTAGCAAATTTATTGTCTCCAGTCCATTGTGGCATCACCTTTGTTGGCAAAACGTACAACCTGTTGGAAGACCCAAGCCCGTAATGCAGATTGGAATCAGCAGCAAAAGTCATCCACAACCAAAACAACATCTGAGGCAAAACGAAATCTAGCAGGTAATTGCTAATGGACACCCTTACCAAGAATCAAATATTTTCTTCCTTTTTTTAGTAAGAGCTTTCTTGCAGAGATCCCATATGGAAATAAATGTGGGAACTCCCAGTTCATTCAGGAAGTGGAGTGCTGCTTAGTCCTGTTCTCTCTCTCTCTCTCTCTCTCTCTCTCTCTCTCTCTCTCTCTCTCTCTCTCTCTCTCTCTCTCTCTCTCTCGCTCTCTCTCTCCTCCCCAAATAGGGGCAACATATTTTCTAAGCAAGCCTACTGTCTTTCAGGAAACCAAAAGATGCTAAACAATATCGATCATATCTCCAAGTTTTCCAAAACAGACACAGGATAGTGTGGTGTGAAGGAGGCCATTGTTGCAAGTTTGGGCTGGGCACTGAGATATTATACTTGGGCACTGCCTGAAGTCTCCAAAAACAAACAATAGCTGCTGTGTTTTGGTCCTTTCGCTTTTCATCATCATCATCATCATCATCATCATCATTGCTGTTGTTTTCATTGTTGTTGCCGCTGCCACCGACTTATTCCCATAATTAAGACTATATTGGACAACCTATTTTCCCTCAAATATAGACTATTACATGTTTTTCAGCTGCCCAGTCCTCGTGTCAGAACTGAGCAGCTGGCAGTCATCAAGAAAGAGTAAGGACAAGCCAAAGCCAGGAAAAACTATTGTTGCCAAACCAAAGTCCCAGTTTCATAGAAAACCTCCGTAGCCCTTCCTGATGAGGAAAGCCAATGGCCAACCTGAGTGGGTGGATCCCCTCTAATACCTGTGAAACCTTCACTGCTTAGGACGCTGCTCCAGCAGGTACCCCTGGTGGCTCACCATATGAGGCAGCCATGCACAGAGGCACGTCCTGACACCTTGTAAGGTAGCCTTTCAACAAGTTGCCTACATTATTATTAATTACATTCATATCCCATCCTTCCTCCAAAAAAGCTCAGGGCAGCACACGTGGTTCTCCGCTTCTTTTATATCCTGACAACAACTCACCCTAGTTCAATGCTCAAACTACTACAGCACACTGGAAATACTTTCCTGTAGCTGGAAAGGATGAGGGTTAATTAGACAATAATTTGCTCAAGAACAAACTCTGGTTACAAAGCATCTTGCCATTCATCTCCAGAGTTTCCCACATGTCCATGGCCCTTTTTCAGAGATGACAAAGACATGAAGCAATTGTTGTGATGTTGTAGAAGGGAGAGCTTCAAACCAGAGCTGGATTGTCAGAACCCCAAAGTCTTTTTTCTTTGTGTTCTGACTGAGCCAAACTAAAGTCCAGAAGAAAAGACCCAAGTCAGTCTAATAAAGTCTCCTTAGGTAGGACACATCCCTATATGCACTTTTCTTAACATTTTCAATGTGGCAGTCCTATACGCAATGGATTATGTATGCACATTTTAACTCAACGGGACTACTTACTTCTGAGTAGGCACAGAACTGGGCTGTCAGGAACATTTCATTGTCAAAGGCGGATTTAAGTCATTGTAGCCTGCACAAATCAAAGCTTCTTATTTAAAAATAATCAGTGCCTTCCCCCTGGGAGAACAAAAATAAAAGGCAGCAGCAGGCAAGCTCACGTGTCACCAAATCCAAAGAAAAAGCTCCACGTGAAAGGTATTGTGTTAAATTTAGAGCCTATGATTTTTTGAGAAGGAGCTATATTTAGTCAAATTTTCTCTCCCCTCTCTCCAACAGACTGGGTTTGCAGCAAAGTATAACATGAAGGGGAAAGGATTACTTCAAACAGTTTCTTCCAGCTAATAAGCCAAGCTTATACAGGACTGTGCTAAGTATGCATCTCATGGGTCAACCACACATGTGAACTCTAAGACTTCGTGAAGAATTTTATAACAGGAGAATTCCACCTACTGACCAAGAATTGAGAGGCCAGCTAGAACTGTATCCTCTTGGCCAATTGTCACAATTGGTAGGTGTAAACCCGGGGCAGGGGGGGGGCGTCCAGAATCATTTGTGCTGTCAGTGTGCAAGTGTGAGGTGTCACAGCCCTTATCTGAGAGCCCACATCCCTGCCACTCTTCCCACCGCCAAAGCGGTGCCATTGATGCCCCTGCCACCTGCTTTGTCTCCCCCCCCCGCGTGCCGCCTGGGAGGCCACCATCCCCATCCCATGCCCCACGCCACCCTCCACTTCTGTCAGGAAGTGTGGGACACTCTGGCACCACTCCCAGCATGTCTTGAAATACCTGTTTTGTTTAAAGGGACCACATGAGGAAGGAGCATGGTAAGGGGGGTAGGTGGTCGGATTACCACCTTCCATGCATTTTTTTTCAGGGGGAGGTGAGCGGTGGCATCATTAGCACCTACTTCACATGGGCTCAGACCAGGCCTGATGATATGCATGCACACTTTCCAAACCATAGGAGATCACACAATTGGGAGGCTCTCACATAGTTTCTCCCCCCCCCCCCGAGATGGAGTCATCCTGCAGCCAGGGCTCACGTCCATGCACCTAGCAAGCCTTAACACATTGCTAATGGCTGTTTGTCATTTTGGGTCACAAATTGTGTATATTGAAACATACATTGTTTCTGATTATATACACACCCACAACAAAACCACATATGGAATACCCCCAATTTAAACCATTAACAAAAATCACTCATCCAATTCCATAATGCTGCATTTTAAATTATTTTATTGTAATTCTTGTATTGTAATTCTTGTATTGTAATTCTTGTTTTTAGCCACCTTGGGCATCCCACATTAATGTGGGAGGAAAGGTGGGATGTAAATATTTTAAATAAATAAATAAAACAATGTTTTCTTTCAAGAAAACTCCACTGCCGGAGTAAATGGAGGCACCCACTCAATTGTGTGGGGTGTTAAGCCTGAAGCTTTGTGATTATTTCACTTCACTAGGAGTCTACTCATTGTATTGTTGATGTAAAAGAGAAGTACCCTGCCTCTCTTGATGTAATTCCAAATGGAGTCCATGTAGTTTTAATACCAGCAAAATTTCAGTGCTCTCAAAGAGTTATCAAAGATAAGCATCAGCAGAAAATGAGAGAGGGGGAAAAAAACGAGTTCCTTTCTTCAGAGGAAGGCGAAACCTGGCAACAGGCTGCTCCGCTTCCTCTTGGAGCAGCTGACACCAAAACATGAGTTAGAACTGGCCCAAACCCAAGTTTTGCTACAGTTTAGCTATGCTGAGATCAGCCGAACAATTGACATCCATGTATTAGTATGAGAACCATGAAAATGTAGACTGCATGCATTAGAATGTGTCGGGCTGTATAAACAACGAATGAATTTTACTATATGATAGGAAGGACTGTGTGTGGAAATGGAGCAGAGCAGGTGGGTGGCCAGTGCCACACCCAGCTTCATTTCCCTGTGCCCTACTACTGGCTTCTTTGCCCCATGCTTCTTTCCTCTGAGCCCTGTTTCGGCTCTCTTAGGCCGTAGGCTTCCTCCTTCTCTTGCCTCGATGCTGCTTCATCTGCCTCCTTTCTTCCAGCCTCTGCTGCCTCCATTCTCCTGTCCTTTGCTCCCGTTTTCCTCGGCCCTCAAATGGTCTGGCATCACCTTCCCCTATCCTCTGCCATTGCTTCCTCTGTATCTTCTTCCTTAGGCCACCTGCTCTGCCTAATAAATTTCCTCTTGACTTTCTAGGTATAATGGGCTTCCATTCCAAGGCATCTTGTAATAATGCGTTCAGATCCCACTTGCAATCATGTCACTGCTGCTAGGTTGCCCTTACTGCTAGGTTGCCCTTACTGCTTCAGGGCCTATCAGGCGTGAGATGATGAAACTGAAGTTCAGGCCATTCAATTGCTTGGCAGCTTGTTGATTCAGCTGACAGGTCAGTTTGAAGTTAGAATCTCTCACATGATGCCCTACTATATACAGTACTATTAGCATGCAGTGCATGAATCTGGACTCCTGCACTGTTGCTGGCGCATGGCTGCCAATGCAAATTGAGAGTACCCTCCAGAATCCTGTGTGACCACACGTTGTTCTAGGGTGTGCACAGAGAACCAACCACGATGGCAGTGTTGACTAGTAATTGTGTGTAATTGAAGAAAGACCTTGTCAAGGAGGTCCTATGGCAATTCGTAGAGCCATATCCCCATACTGAATCAAGGTGCCATTGGCAGCCCAAAAGAAGGTGTGTTTGCAGTGGAAGGTCTGACTCTATGCCCTCCCCAAGCCAACACTTGCACAATGAAGGTCAACTCACCTGACCAAATGTGAGGTGTGGTGAAAATGAACAGGTTGTGCTCAGGGAAGTGACCATATGATTACTTCACCAGAAGTACAACTTTGCTGCTCATTTGACTGTGTGACAGATGAACTGTGGGTGCCAAAAGTGGGCTGAGTTGAGAATTGCATTCATGGTGAACCCATCAAACCACCACTACACCACAAGCACAGCATAGCCCAGTTTTACACAATCCACATGGGCACACACCCATTTGATCTTGTGATGTTGCCTTCAGACTATTGTCACTAATCTTGAAATGGCTATGGGCAGACAGCACTTTCTGGAAAGGATGTGGCCCAGGGATGGCAAGAAGTGTGGGCTGACTATTGACTCAACGAGTACACTTTTTCTTTGATTTGTTTAACTAAACCCTGTGGGCACACTGACCTGTTTTAAATGTATAAAGCAAGACTGCATATTGTTATTGTTATTTGAATAACAGAATATAAGAGGGCAGGTCCCTGCCCCATCGAGCTGACAGTCAGTGGTGTAGCTGGCGTTTTTCCAAGGGAGCCGTGGGCAGGATGATGTGTATCGCCCCGCCACCCCCCGCCACCACCACCCCGCCACCAGAATGGAACGGAACCTTTTGGCTCTGGTCCCGCTCCATTCCAGGGGCAGGGTGAAGACGCATCGTCCTGCCCACAGCCCCCTTGGAAAAATGCCAACTACGCCACTGCTGACAGTCTAAAACAACTTGTGCTCGTTCTATATAGTAAGCATACCTAATCTGTATTAAGTGCTTCTCTTGCTTAATCACATAAACTTTGTCTTGATGGACCATGGTCTGATTCAGCTTGTTCAGCATACTGTCTGTCCGTGTGGCCACAAGCCAGATGTCCTTGGGAAGTCCACAAGCAGGGCGTGATGGTGATATCGCACCTCTGTTGTTTGTCCTCAGCATCTCATAGCCAGAAATATGTGCCTGTGGACATGCAGGTTCTATTTTCAGCGTTTAGAGCTATTGACAAACTTTTCCTCCTTGAAATTATCCAGCTCTTTTTTGAAGCCATCATAGGCCCATTCACAAAATGTCTTCTCTGCTTCTTACCTATAAAATGGAAACAGTGTTGGGGGGTAGGAGTCACTTGTCTTTAACTCTGCCCAGCCAGCCAAGTGGTCAGTGGCATCACTGGGGGGGGGGTGCAGGGGTGACACCCTTGTGGTGTGTGTGTGTGTGTGTGTGTGTGTGTGTGTGTGTGTGTGTGTGACACCACTAATGGTCAAAATTGTGAAAACTTTGTATTTATGAATAATATCATCATGTTATATATCATTCTATGTGTAATTTCATGCAGAATGCAATGAAACAAACTGTTTTGAATTATCTGTATTATATAAAAAATGGCCAAAAAAACAGAAACAGAAAACACAACTGCCTTATGTAACAAAAAGTGGATTTCTTTAACACAAAACAGGCCAATGAGACTGATTGTTCTGAGAGCCAAGTTGATTACTGATTTGTTGAGTGACCTTTACTGTTATATATTATAATAAAGTTAATGGGGGTGACACCATGAGTTACTGGACCGGGTGACACCATCCCTAGTGACACTACTGACCAGGAGTAATCTGTAGAAATACATAGTTCTGCCTGATGGGCATCTTTTTAGAACCCAGCTCAGTCCAACCTTCTCCCTATTCACCTCTAGGGTCCATCATGGGTGTGACGTGCTGAGCTCTCACACTGGGTGACACAAACCCTAGTGGCGCCTCTGCAAGTACCTCACCGCTTAACCAAAGCAAAGCAAAAATGGTGCATTGTCAGAGAGCTGTCATGGTACATAGCAGTGGTATTAGCCTCTACTAAAGAAGAGGAGCATGTGGCTTTGCAAGAATCCCTGAAACCAGCAAGCCCTAGGTGGTCCATCACAAATTGACAAGAGGTGTATAGGTGTGCTGCAATCTCCATTCTTCCTACTCCTGCACTACAGTTTATCCTCCTTCTCTGCATCAGACCAAAGGTGCATCAAGCATTAATTACATCAATTAAGTTTGCACTGTGTGAAGTATAAATCAATATCACACTAGTACATTTCAACCAATTATCAAATTGTCAATTAAGCAAACAATGTAGAAGCATCAGTAAGCAATCAAAATTTAAAACAGTGTCCACATACTGTTGTTAAAATACCCTCTTAAGTGATGTCTTTTTACTGCCTACTGGATGGTGAGCAGAAATGGAACCAGCTGGTTTCAGATTCCAGGGTTTAACCCTGGTCCCTGTGAAGTGCCCCGGAGCAAGTGCAAAGTTAAGAGTTAACACTGCTTTTTGCTGACATTATTTTAAAAAAATGTTTTAAAAAAATGAAAGCGCATCGAGTGGGGAACAATTATTGTGTCACCTTTCTGCGAGGTGGGCCAAAGCAGTCCAAAAATCCCTTCCTGCTTCCGGATTGTGTGCATGTTTACTTGGAAATCAGTCCCAAATAAGTGCGCAGGAAAGGATTGTAGCCGATCTGCTCTGCGCTTATCTGACACACGTACGCACGCACATTTATTTGAGAGGTAGTCTCATTGACCTGAGTAGGACTTTTTGCGACGAAAACAGGCATAGGAGATAGGCGAGCTGCTGTAGGACTCTTTCAGAGGTTTCTAACCTACGATCATTTCTGCAGGCCGCCGATCCTAGGCTAGGCAGTGACCTGAGCGCGTTGCTAAGCCCATTGATTTCTCACTTGCTCACACGCACAGATCGGCGCAAGCCACGGCAGAATATATGCTCTAGTCTTGACACTACTGAAATCTGCTCATACGTGAATGCCAAATCTAAAGGCCAGATGGGATATAGCGCCTACTATTTATTTTTTCCTTCTGCCATTTTCCTACTGCAGCCGAAAGATGGCCTGAGGGCTGCTGGGCGCACAGGCACAGTGTTCTCATCACACGAGCACCCCAAATGTTCAGGAATAATAGCAGTGTGCACTTCAGATCGCAAAATCGAGGGCGCCCTTCTACGGTGATCTCACTCTCTCCCGCCGTGAAACTCTGGGTGTTCCGCTCCCGCCTGTGGCCACCAGCTCAGGCAGGACCTGAGCGGGGCCATAAAAAGGGACTGGGCATACAGGCTATGGGCAGCAGTCAAGGAACGGCAGATGAGATAACCATAGTCCATAACCCGTTCGCTATTTAACGCAGGGGGCATATAAACAGGCAGGTTCCCTTTAAATATTTCACAGAGTCTGCCTCGCCCTCCGAATGCGAGCTGCTTCTTTTTCCTTTTTTTTTATGAATGAAAACGCTCCTCGAAAAAGTATGTAAATCAGGCCGCCTTGATTGGCTATATTTCCCCAGAGAAAAAATTAAGCACTTTATCGTTGCGAGGAGGCAGGCTTAGAACGCACTGCTGTGCAGCTGCAACCAATCAAGAAAGGGAGGCGGTGTAACATCCAAGCGCCATTGGGTGCCTGGTAGGGTAAACAACTTGTGATCGACAGCCTCTGGCAGGGCTGTGGGCCAATGGGGACGGGGTGGGGCGGGCTCTGGAGGCCGCTTGGGGGCTCCGGCAGCAACCCGAAAAAGACACTGGGCTTCTAGCGACTCCACAGCGGCATCGCGGTGGTTCTATGGCCAGGTGAGGATAGGCTTTTCAGCTTCTAGGGCTTGGGGCCAAATTTTCAATCCTAGAGTTGGGGGTACAGAGTATTGGGGCGCGTGGAGTTGTGCAATGGGGCAGGCTACAGGGGGAGGAGGGGCGGCGGAGGCAGCTTGCGGGTGTGCAGGTGTTTGAGGTGCAAGGTGGTGGGGTTACTGTTTGGATGGCATTGGAATAGTGTTGCCTGCCGCGATCATTGAGAGACATCAAATACCTTGGGTCTTGTGTGTAAATAAATAATGGAGAGAGAGATGTGGGGTGGCTTTGGGGCTACAGGGTGGCATTGAATCCGGCTACGCCGTAGAATTGTAAGGGAAATCTGCACAGCCGCGCCGCCACAGGCTGCAGCAGGCACTGGATTTGCCGCGGCTCTGCCGGGAGTTTTTGTGAATGTGGGCGATTTTATGAATGGAGCTGGTTTTGTGTGAATGAAGCATTGAGTGCGGGGGCGGGGGCTGAGTCTCTTCGCGGCGTTATGCACTGGGCTGTAGGGGTGGGGGCACATCTGAAGGCGTTTCATGAATAGAGTGAGCTGGGAAGTGCGTGTCTTGTTTTTGTGAATGGGGCCCTACGCCGGGGATCTAGTTACACTCTACCTGCTCTTGTTGCTCCCTCTGCCATTCATAAAACTTAGACCAGATTTGGGGGGAGGGGATGGTAATTGTATTGTTTGGCGGCGTTAAAGGCTCTTCATAGAGGCTTGGGAAAGAGAAGTGGCGAACTGCTGTGGCTAAACCTATAATAACGCTGGTTTTTCGTTCGCGCGATGGTGCGTTTTTGTTGCCCAAGGTCTCGGATCTTTTGTTCAGAAACGACATTAGAAGTTAGGAATCAGATTTTTATCCATGCAACGTGTCGGCGTTTATGCTCCCAGTGACATTCAGGAGCAGTCTGCAACAGTTGGTTTGCTAGGATATAGATGTTCCTAAGTATGTCCCCTTTAAAAAAATGTTATGAAACTGCACACTTTCTGCAAACTTTTTTTTATCACTGATTCTGTATTTTTGTCTAGGGTTAAGTAGAAAATGGAATGTATGTGCCTACCAAGTTGTGTTGCTTGGGAAATTATGATAGCTTTAAACAAGGATACAAAATTAGCTGTGCAAAAATGACTTCTTAAGGAATGCTTGAAAACGGCCCTTTGCTTAGTGGATCTCTTCTCAGCGTTCAGGCTGCTTGCAGCGGCAAGAGTTGCATCAGCAGAACAAGGGAATAAGCGGTTTTCCATTTCGTGTTGGATCTCATGTCAGCCTAACGTGGAGATTCTGTTGCAGAGTGTTTAAGCTTTCAAGTAAATGATCTGCTAGTTAGAGGCATAGGTTTGCTAAAACAATGCTACTTCAAATAACGCTTGAACAACTGCAGTACGAACAACTGCATGTTTTTTTGGAAGTGAGCCCCACTGAGATCAGAGGAACTTACTTCTTGGTACACACGGTTAGGATAGGAGCAAGATGAAAAAGCATTTTGCTTTCTCCCTTCCTTCTTTCATAGCCTCAGACAGTTGATATAATTTATTTATTTTGTCCTGAAAGCTGAGCTCTATTGCACTTGTTGCTATTTATACTTTATCTTTTGACCATGTAGGGAGAAAATGTACTCCAAGCAATGTGATCTCTGCCTTGTAATCCATGCTGTTCTCCCTATGTTTGTTCTTAAGCGGTTGTAATTTGGTCTTTAGTGATGTCACGGCTATTTCCATAGTAACTCTGTGACTTCATGGATTAAAGGTTGGGGCCTTGGTGTGTTGCCAAAAATCCAGGTGATTCTGTAGGGACTTAATATGAGCGATTGTAACAAATTGATGAATGGAGAGAAGACGAAAAGATACTAGAATGGATTGATGTTTTTAACATAGCATATTTGGTGTATGTTAATGAAGCACAACAGATAATCCTCAAAGCTTGCAGACTGTTCAAGTACTATTAGAGAGGAAGCCTCTGAAAGTGGCTTAAAGACAGAACATGTTTTGATTTCTTTCTTTTTTTCTCTCTTCTCTCTCTCTCTCTCTCCCGGCCCCCCCCCCAGTCTTAAATCTGCCAGAGCTCAGTTCTGAAAACTCTTCTCATCCTGGAATTGCTCAATGCTAAAAACATCCAAGGGAATATTAAAGAATCTGCAAGTGCAATGGATGGATTTTATGATCAGCAGGTCCCTTTCATGGTTCCTGGGGTAGGTTTTATATGGTTCTACCTTGCTGTGTGTGTGTGTGTGTGTGTGTGTTTTCTTAACATAAGGCTTGTTTTCCTCCTTTGCATGAAACTCTTGTTGGCTCCAGTTTTTGAAGGTTTGTCCATCATAGCTACATTTCTTTGCTTCTTCCAGAAACCTTGCGCAGAAGAATGTCGAGGGAGGCCAGTGAATGACAGAAAAAGAAAGTTTCAGGACACAGACTTGGCCCATGATTCTGAAGGTAGCAAAATACATGTACTGTGCTTCCCTCCTCCCTTTTATAGAAAAGCTATTCTAAAATGGACTTTTCTGTTCACATATGCAGAGAGAGCACTGAGACATTTTGTTTTTACTTTCTTCCAGAATTGTTTCAGGATCTCAGCCAGCTGCAAGAGGCTTGGTTAGCTGAAGGTAAATCCCTTTTGCTATCACTGTTTGTATCTCTTCGTGCTTTAATATCTAGAGAAATTAACCCCCCCCTTTTTTTTTGTTTCTCTGTAGCCCAAGTTCCTGATGATGAACAGTTTGTCCCCGATTTCCAGTCTGATAACTGTAAGTCGCTCTCTTGTTCTTTACTTCCTTGCTGTGGAATCTGCAGATACATTGCAACTGTTACCAGTTTTAATTGGTCCCTTTGTTTGCATGCTTTTGTTAGCAAAATGTAGCTATGGTATTTTGCATAGAAGTGTGCAGTTGGTGGAACTTGGCAGAAAAAGGAGCAGATAGAATGGTGTGAGGCTTCAGGCTCGGTTAACAGTCCTGCTTTCATTGAAGAACTGCGGGTATTTATTTAAAGGCTCTCCGGTGCTGGCTGTTAACCTTGATCTCTGCAGAACCCTTTCAAACCCCCATGAATACTTCATAATGTAAAAGATATTAAAATCCATCTGACAACAAGCGCCAGAGCACTCCTGCTCTCGCCAGCCTTGTACCTCCAATTCCCTCAATGACTTTTCTGGCTATTAGAGCTGTAGCTAGCGAAGCTGTGAAGGACAAAGCTTTGCTGGTGAAACTTGAGCAGCTTTAGGGAGCATTAGTCATTGGCAAGCCAGCAACTCCGAGAAGGCAGCTAGAAAAGTGCTCCCTCCCACTGCATCAGAGAGAGAGAAAGAGTTCCTTCCCTGCAGTGTCTGATCTCCAACACCTGGGCCTATTTTGGCCCCTTTGGATGCAGCCAGCTACTTAGCCAGGCATGTTCCATACATCTTTTTAGACTCCGATTGTGGGGTGTGAAGAGGTTAAATAAATAAAAGCAAGATGTTCTTAGATTTCTTAACTGAAAACTTAGCTCCGTGTCCACTCAGGAGGCTTTCCCCCCCCCCCATTTATTTATTTTATTGCTAAGCTGTTCTGAGTGCCGTAAAATTTGCGGGGAAGAAAACATAGCCTGCAGTGGAACAGATTCTTCGTACAAGCTCTCTGTCACAGCATGCAGTGGAGTATCTTGTGCTACAGTGAATGCATGTTAATTATTGCCCTTTGATTACCGGTACTTTTAAGTGAGTGGGAAGCTTGCCATGAAAGCGTCTTCAGACAGCATGCTTGCTGTGTGTGTGCGCGCGCATGCGTGCTCTGTTTTTGCCTTCCTTCGTCCTGCTCCCTGAGATGAAAGGCAGCCTGGAGTCAAGAAATTTCTTCTTGGTGTTGACATTCTAGCCCAGCCCTTCCAGTTCTTGCTTGGAGCAGTGTAAACTGCAGTCAGGCTGCGTGGGAGGAGGTGTTGCTGGCAGAGGTGTTCTCAGATGCCTCTTGGCAGGCTTTTACAGCTTTGTAACGTGGAGGATTGTGGGAGAAACAAAATGTCTTCTCCTGAGTGCTGGGCCTCTCTGCAGCAAACATGCGGAGATGCTTCAGGCATTGAGTTCTTTTGGGTCAAAGAGGTTGCTCTGTGGTTCAAGCACATTCATTGCATTCTGCCTTTGTGATAAATAAGGTGATGGCAGAACTGAACAAGTTCCTATTGGAAGCTTTTTATACAGGAATGAATGACTTCTTGCTTGGAATAGATCTAGTAATAAAAAATTAAGTCTTACTGGAACGTCGTCTATGGATGAAGCTGGGTTACCTTTGGCTTCTAGTATTTCATGAAACTGAGACTGGTGAAATGCTTGTGCTTCCTTAGCAGTAGGAGGGCTACATTCTCTATGGGGAGAGATGCCACTAAAATCTCCTTCCAGTTGTTAGAACACCCTTAAAATAAAGAGGTTTCCACTACGGCTTTGGGGGGGGGGGATAATCTGAGGCATTGGATCTTCTCAAAGATGCTCCCCCTGCAACCTTTTGTGAAATGGAGTATGTAATATAAAATCTAACGGGATGGTGCCAGAATAGCTTTGTGAAATATCTGAGCAAAGAGGAATGAAAGGGGCAATTTATGCACATGAAAGAGTTTTTAGAGCTTTTGTTAATGTGGCTCAGATTGATGTATGATGACTCACGGTTTGGATTATTACTGTGGTTTCTGGCATTGATATCAACTGTTGTATGACTAACACACTAATCCTAAACACACTTACTTGAAAATAGGTTACATTTAAATTGGTGGTACTTAGCACCAAGTAAATGTGTCTAGGATTGGGACTATTAAGGATGCAGTTGGTCCTGTTTTGTATTGCGAAGTTTGCCTGCTCTCTGTGTTAGGGGAACTGTGGTTCTATGCGTTCTCTGAAGCTAGTTAACTGACAGGGCAATCCTCTGCATGTCTACTCAGAAGTAAATTCCCACTATGTTCAATGGGACTTGCTCCCAGGTAGATGTGTTTAGGATTGCAGGTTAATAATGGTGGTGTGAAAAGGTTAGAGACTTTTTTTTCCTGTTGTCTTGATTTTATTTTTACTACAACCTTACATTGGGATTTTCCAGATGTTTTTTTTTTTTCAAGCGATTGTTTTTCATGCGATTGTTAGTATTTGTTGCTGAGGCTCTGGATGGTTTTCCTCATGGTTACAGGCTCTTGGGGAAATATTATTTCCCCTGGCTAGCATAATTACATAAGTTAGCACTTTGCGGAATGTGATCACATGTGTCACAGGCACTCATTGGCTAGTGCCTGTAGCATCACAAGTAGGCTTACCATATCGCCGACCGGGATGCTCCGCTTTGCCCTTAAGGGGCGGGGGGAGGGGAGGGAGTCAGAGCGCACGCGCTCTGACTCCCTCCCCTCCCCCCGCCCCTTAAGGGCAAAGCGGAGCATCCCGGTCTGCGATATGGTAAGCCTATCACAAGTGGCACAACTTTTGCTCTGTCCCCATGTTGGTATTGCTTTGTGACCATTTGAAAATTCTTAGAAGCTGAGCATAGCTAGCCCCCCAAATGAGAGTGCCAGCAAAGCTGCTGCTTCCCTTCCTGGCCATACCCTGCCATTTTGTGGACCCTCTTCTCTCCCAGCCACCCCACAGTTTCAGGCAGCCTCTTTGTGGTGACTGTAGAAGTGGACCAGTAAATCTGTGAGGGTTAAAAAGACACATGATTACAACCTTTTTTTTGCCTGTACACTGCTGATAAGGCCTTGAATTATTAAACAGGCAACTACTTCCTTTGGTTGGCTTGCAGATAAGATAAAGGGGGGTTGAAAGCAGAATGAAAGAGGGATTTTGCTGATCATGATGTGTACACTCATCCCACTTTCACCTCTAGTAAGCAAGTTTTTTAGATTATTTAAAAAAAAACCCTGCCAAACTTATTTGATCAGAAGTGATAGTGGTATATATGCCATGGAAAGCCCGGCGAGGAGAAAATGCCCCGGTTGTGAGGGGTGTGGTGGGCAGCAGGAGGAAGAGGTGGAGGAAATGGAAGAAGCGCAACATCAGCGCTTTGCCGGTGCGCAGCTGCAGCCTCGGATCGCCCCGCCTGCCTGCCTCCTGGCTGCTCCATTGCTCTTCCAGAGGGATCCACGCAATCCTGTGCTTGTGACATGAGAGGGACTCAGTGTTATGTACACGTGCATATGATTGTGCCATTCTTAAATGTCTGTGTGTAGGGTTGCAGCCTGAGCAATAGAGAGACATGGAATGATTGCATCATGGTAGTAGATTGTACTATTATAATTTATATTATAGTATTATTATAATAATAATAATTTCATTGCTGCAAATTTTGTCGTATGGGGGGGGGTGTCAAAAGTTCATGGGCCCCGGGTGCAAAATGGCCTAGGCACGCCACTGGGTGTGAATTCTGCACTGTTGTAACATAGATGAAGAAATGGGAAGACCACATGAAATGAGTGTCTCTTCATCATCTTCTTGGAGCTCCTAGGGGCAAGTGTTAAAAATTGATTAGAACAGTTTAGCACTCTTGGGCTTCTCCAAATGCCCAGACTTCTGCCGATCAGCTGCATCTCTTTCAGCATCAACAGTTTAACAACATCAGTTAGAGCCAGGCCCAATGGAAGGCTAATAAAATAGTGGCAGGTCTAGCTAGAGGATGTTAATTGGCATTTCCTTTTTAAAGAGAGATTTCTACTGGATTTAAAGAAAAATCCTTGTGAGATTTAAAGGTTTTCTTCAGCCCTATAACTTTGGGGCCAAATTAGAGTCGGTCCCAAGAATCAGGACTGTGTTGTCTGCACTTCACCATTTCTTCAGTGAGAGAGCAATGCATCCAAAGAAATTGGACAATGATTTCTGCTTTGCATGGCATCTGTTTGTAGTGACCCTTTTGGGGGGGGGGTCAGAAAATGCAGCATTCCTAGGGAAAGCAAAGAAAAGCAAAGTTCAGGGTCAGTGTGGAATTGGCTCAAGACAGTATGAGAGGCACAGAGCAGACAAACTTTGTCCTTCAATCTCTGTCTCTGACTTGAATCCTGCAGAGATAAGAGACAAGGAGATTGCTTCTTGTCTCTGTGGTTGTGTGTGCCAGGTTCCTCATTGAAGTGGTTGCCCTATGGAGCAATCTATCCAGAGTAGGCTGCCCCACAGTTAAGCAGGTGTTCAATGATCCAGATCAATCGGCCTTCCATGCCTGTGAAGGTACCGTGTTGCCAGGCAACTGGTTTGGTTATACAGATTGATTTGGAGTTAGTGGCAAATTGCTTCAGGAAGGGAACCGCACCAGTCGGGAAAATAATGGTTGTGAAATAAGGCTACATTTAGCCCCGATTAACCCTTAAATAGCAACATCTGACACTATGAGACCACGGACGCTCGTAGTAGCTGTTTTTCACCTTCTGAAAATGCCACAGATAGTAGTGGTGAAACGTTAAGACTGTTGTAAATATTTTACATATTTTAAACTTTTAATAAACGATGGACATCCCGGGATAATGCATGTTTTTAATTCAGAAATCTGGACCAGTCGTGAGAATCTGAGATTGTACAAGGCTACATTTCTCCAGGAGATTGGTACCATGCAAGCATGCACAGGGAGGCCCGGCAGAGTCTTAAATAGACATTTGCTATCTAATGTTCCTGTCTAAATGGGACCCTCTAGTGTAACTAAAGGGAGCACATAGTGGCAAACAGCCACACACCCTGGGCTAGACCCCTACAGCACTGTGCAGGGTCATTCAGAGGAATTTTATCAGGGGGTACAAAATTTCTTTGGGGCCCCTTCCCTTTTGCTCCAGGGCCCACTTTTTCACCCCGGGCCCGGGTACAAATTAACCCCCCTCTCAGAGGCCCTGGCACTGTGTCAGCACTTTCTGCAAAGTTTTCTTTTTTAAAAGAGCTGGGTTTTCTGTAGTTTGTTTCATTTGGGCAACAAGAAACCCTTTTACTGTAATTCCGATTTTCCAACTTATAAATACCATGCTTTTCCTCGGATAACTGTACCAGTCAAATCAACTGTGGTGAAAATGGGGCCTGCGCTGAAATACACAGGTCATGCTCATGGTGCAGCTTGGGCTGGGCTGTTCTACTTGAGCCTTCAGATGGGGGGGCTGTATGCTAGACTGCTTCCCCTAAAAAAAATACTGGCAACTTAAAACAAGAATGAGTTAAAACTGTCATGGCCAGCGATAATAGACACAGATTGCACATTGATTACAGGATTAAAAGCCATGCTAAAAAGAAAAAGCTTTATGTTTAAAAAACAGTTTAAAAACAAGTTAAAACAACGTTTCGTTCGTTTCCTACGAATGTCATCGGGTAACATGAGCACTACAGGCTGTAACGAGCAGTGTCCATCGTTGCAGCCTGTAGTGCTCATGTTACCTAATGAGGTTCGTAGGAAATGAATGAAACATTGTTTTAACATGTTTTTAAACTGTTTTTTAAACATAAAGCTTTTTCTTTTTAGCATGGCTTTTAATCCCGTAATCAATGTGCAATCTGTGTCTAAAAACAATACTTGTATAGCACTTTCTGAATGTGCAAAGCACTTCACATGTAAGGACAATGTTCAAATAATACAGCAACCCTATAAAGGTAAGGACTATTATCCGCCTCCATGTTGCAGCTGAGGCTGAAAGGGAGAGGCTTGCCAAAGGTCATCTAGTGAGTTCATGACAGAGGTGAGATTTGAACCAGGGAAGCCTGGATTTGCAGCTCAGTCTCTTCACTGCTGTGCTATGCCACCTCCTTGATGTGTTAGTTTTCTATATGCAGGGAGGTTTTCTTGGGGGAAGCATTCCAGCATGTGATTCTGCAGTGGTACAGTCTATCAAGAGCTGTACTATATGATTCTGCTGATTTTATTATCTCAGTTCATTCTAGGTACACAGGGATAGTTATCCTAGCTGAGCCCAGGGTAAATTGGTACAGCTAGCTACCACTGGAGGCATATTTAGGCCCACTTCTAAATGTCCTTTACCCTCTTATAGCTTACATTGCTACACATTTTTGGGGTGCAAGCTGTACCAGGATAACCGCTACTAAAAAAAGTATTATGGTGTCTGCACTATGGCATCTGAAGACAGGGCACAGTGACTCTGGCATGCAGCTCTGTGCATGCAAGGACCTGGTCAATGTCTTGGTGCTGTTTCAGCATTATGGTCCTTCATTGCCAGTGCACAGGTAAGCAAGGCAAAGCCCGTCCACCTAAGTGGTGCTGCATTCCTGGCTTCCTCTGTGCATGCAAGGACCTGGTCAATGTCTTGGTGCTGTTTCAGCATTATGGTCCTTCATTGCCAGTGCACAGGTAAGCAAGGCAAAGCCCGTCCACCTAAGTGGTGCTGCATTCCTGGCTTCCTCTGTGCATGCAAGGACCTGGTCAATGTCTTGGTGCTGTTTCAGCATTATGGTCCTTCATTGCCAGTGCACAGGTAAGCAAGGCAAAGCCTGTCCACCTAAGTGGTGCTGCATTCCTGGCTTCCTCTGTGCATGCAAGGACCTGGTCAATGTCTTGGTGCTGTTTCAGCATTATGGTCCTTCATTGCCAGTGCACAGGTAAGCAAGGCAAAGCCCGTCCACCTAAGTGGTGCTGCATTCCTGGCTTCCTCCCTGCCTTGGCATGTTGAGACATATCCTGTAGTTGTACTGCTTGCTTGCTTTTTCAGCTTCTAATTATAGTGAGGATATTAGAACAGGGAAATGAGAACATACACTTTTTCTGAGACGCGCGCGCGTGTGTGTGTGCGCACACACACACACAAATAAATATATGTCTTTGGGGCATTAAGCTCTTCCTCTGCATGCTGGCACAGGTGTATGTTTCTCAGTCAGGATGCAAAGGAAGCTCTCTTGTGATGTTTGCTACTCTTGTTGCTGGCGGGGCTCCCGAGATGGTGCTTGCCAATAATGGACTGCAGCATAGTGGTTACCTTATTGCTGATTTCCGTATCGGAGAATGTGCCATTGCTGGGCTTTTGTCCTTCTCTTTGGAGAGGTGGTGAAGTACAGACTGGCTGTGGCTGAGCTTGAAAGTCTAGTTCCAGATTGGCTTTGATGTCTTGGGGAGGGGGACTTTCAAAGCTCCAGACGTGAAGCTTGATCATGTACTCTCTTGCCCAGCCCCTGATTCCCTAAGAGGAGCCCTTGGATATCGCCTTGTTTATACACTGCTGTTCTTCAAGTATTTTTACAGTGTTTGGCAAATTCAGAGTGGTTCACAAAGAAAAAGACTGGTATCTACAGAGTTAAAAAAAACATATAGTTCCGGTAGAAGCCACTTAAGTGTAGAATAAACAGAGCAATTAAAACAAAATAAAGGCACGTTCAAGAAACCAAATGTCTGTGCTATTTCTTGTAAGCAGGGGTCCCATGAAAAGATTTCCTGGAGTGGGGGAGAAGTACAGTACAGCAAGGCAAAGAAGAAGAAATGTGTCTTCTGTTTATCTGCATAGGTAGGATTTGTCAAACCAGGAAGCACAGGGCTAAATCACATGTACAGCAGGACAGATGCGGTTCACTGGCACTGCGTTACTTTATATCAAATGTGCACTTGAATTTCTGGGGATGTGTTCCCTTGAAAGCAACACAGGGCCGATGAACTGCCTCTGTGCCCTGGTGTACATCTGATTTACCCGGCAATCCTTTGAACTATGATGAGCCTTTTACCCTCGTGGCTTAAAAGATCCTGAGGGCACCTGTTCTCCAATCCACCCCCAGTTCCTGCCTTAGGCCCCAGGCTAAAGGGAAACAAGAAGCTTCCCCAACTTCAGCAGCTGAGGGCTCATGTTTGCAACTGCAGTGGCGTCACTGTGCACGCGTCACCCGATAGCTGGTGCGCGCGCGTCACCCCCGCCCTGGGGTGGCATGTTGTCAGCACGCTTCACCCTAGTGACCCCTGTGCACCCCCAAAAAAATTGCCGCGGCGCCAAGGACTTACCCCTGCTGCTGCCAGTTCCGCTCGTCCTCCCCGGCTGGCTGTCCGACGCTCCAAGGCCTTCTGAGAAGACCCAATGCGTCAATGCGTGATTTTTTTAGGTTTTTCGCGCATCCGTACAATGTTTCTGAGGGCAAGGGCTGCCCTTCTGCCCTCAGAAACGTTCTGTGCATGCGCAAAAACCGTAAACAATCACGTATCGGTGCATTGGGCCTCGCCAGAAGGCCCTGGACTGCCGGATGGAGTGGATGCTCCAAGGCCTTCTCCCGGCCTCGGAGCCTCCGGAGGGTGACGCGCGTGGGTGTGCGCGTCGCCCCTTCTGTGTGCGTCGCCCCCCGCCAGGGTCTAGTGACACCTATGGGTACAAGGGCAATGTATATGCCCAGTGGAGAGGAGGGGGCTATTTAAAAAATCAAAGGAGGATCTTTTCTACCCATCTGTGCAGCCCCCCCCCCAGCCTTGTTCCCTACTCCTGCATCCAACATTTCTGTACCCATTTCTGTATCACATTTCCCAAATCAAAATATTTTGTGGGTGGAATATCAGCAGCCAATCTGTGAGGGAAGCCTTGATTGACTTCCTGGAAGTTCATAGGGACAAACACATATGAGCCTCTGCAGGGCAGGCATTGGCAGAGGGATGCGCTGTAGCCCCAAAGGCCTGGCTCCCCAGACTTGTCAAAACCACCTTGAGAGTAGGGATTTGGCACAGGTACCTAGCAACCTGCTATAAGGGGCGGGAGGACTTGTAGAGAGACAGGCAGTCTTTATGTTGGGCTGATAAAAGACGCGCAAGAATAAAACCAAAAACCTGAGTTGTGCTGCCCAGAAGCTAATTAGCAATCTATGTGACTTGCATAGGATTGGTATTTTATAACACTGACTGTGATCCTGTTCACACTTACCTGGGCATAATTCTGAGTAGACATGGATTGGGCTGTCTGGCAATCTGTTACAGTTTCCAAATGTTCTCCAAAGGCAGCCCCGCCTTGAAGTTAGTAGGGAAGGACTTGATGCTAGAAATTTGCCTTAACTGAGTTGTGCCATTGGTCAGAATAGCCCAGTCCTTCAGTGTTGGCTGCTGGGGGCTCTCCAGGGTTCCAGACAGGGGTCTTTTCCAGCTCTACCTAGAGATGCTAGGGATTGAACCCAAGGCCAAGCATGCAACATTGAGCTATGGTCCCATCCCCACTGTGCACTAGTTTTTCTTTATGCATTAGGTTAGGATTACGTCTTGCAGGACCTCTCTTCACTCCCCTTCCTCTTTCTTGAGCAATCATCTGCCACATTGTCCCCACCCTCCTGCTACTCACAGCACAGCGCTGGGGGTAATTAGACCCTCTTAATTTCCCCCATAAATAAGAAAGCTGCAGGAACCACTGTAGATGGAACCTAGGGACAAGGGCATTGTGTGAGTGTTAAGAGGAACTCTGTTGTCCACTGGCAAACAGCCGTTGTGTTGAAGGAAAAAAAGTAAATTTTTAAAATTATTTTTACCCTTTTTTTTTTCCTGCCAAAGGGCATTTCCGGACCTCACCACAAACAGGGTTGCACAATCATTTGGGTTTGCAGTGAACTCTGCTGAGAGACTGACTCTCTCCAAGCTATGCAGGCCATTCCTGCAGTGTTTAAATTCCTTACATAAATGTTGCCCACAGCACAAACTTCTCTTTGCAGGACAGCTGGTCTCTGTTATGATCTTAAGTATCATTTCCCTTCTCCTGATTGGTAGCGCTCAGCTGCAGGGAGAGAGGGTTTTTTGTGAATGGATGGAGTATTCCAAATTGGTTGTGAATGGAGGGCGGTGCCTGCTTGCAGACTTCCCCCCCCCTCCTTCTTCAATGAATAACTAAGCCCCATTGTGCTGCTGGCAGAAAAACAACGTTCAAACAACACAGAGACTGTTGGAAAGAAATATGCCTGTGACTGACAGCTGGAACACCTCCAAAGTGAGTTTCCTGCTGTTTGCTGTTCAGCAAGGCCATGCCTAATAGGAGGCAGGGGATGTGGGGTGGGGGAGACAGAGGGCAATTTCTTGAAGGAGGGGGAGACATTAACACTTGAAATGCTGGGTGACAGCCAAACTGAAAATGTATACAGAAATGCAGCTGCTGTCCTTTAAAACCACAGAGGTGAGTGAAGTCTCTTATGCGCTGACTTTTTCTGAGGTGATAAAGAGCAGCTGCAGCCTCTCCCCAAAGGCAAAGCCTGAACGTTACCTAGCCCCTGAAGGGCTAGTTGTATGCCAGGGCACTTGTGGATCTCTTATCCAGTTATGCTCCAGGATTGTGGAACAAAGCTTTTTACCCTCCCAGACAAAGAAGCATTTGAATGAACCCTAGCTTGCCCCTAAATGTTCCCTCTCGGAATGTGTCCAACTGCACAGAGGGAACTGATGTTTCTCCATCTCCTGGAGGCTTGAATGCACATAGAATGTAGGAAACTGCTAATTGGCAGAGATGGCTGGAAGTTGTCAGACCCAGGCTATCCTCTCATGGTATAATGGCAGTGCGCTTAGTCTTTGTGGAGATAATACTTCACTTCCGACTAAGCCAAGCTGTTCTTTTCAGTCACTATTTAGGAACAGAACTCTGACGCACTTGCCTTTTCCTAGAATGCCTTCTTTTAGAAATTAATTAGGTTAAGCACATATTAGTTGGTTTTTATATATATTAGTAGAAGAACTCCATGCTGTGGCAACTGTTGCTCCCTCTTTGGTTAAGCATATATGGTGGCCTATAGCCATAACAGCCACCATTACCTCTCTGTATACTGTATATCAGGGATGGCAAACTGTGGCTCCTGAGCCACATGCGGCTCTTTGACGTACAATGTGCAACTCTCGGAAATATGTTGGCTGAGCTCCTTTTTGCATCATAATATAATATAAAAGGGAAATAAGAAATGTTAAAGCTTTATAATTATTTACCAGGGATAAACTTAGAGTCCACTGGATTAAAACACAAGTTTAATGTTCATGGTGAGTAAATATATTTAAGAATTTAAATGCTTCTTAAATATTGCGACTCTCAAACATATGAAGTTTATTGTATGTGGCTCTTACATTAAGCAGGTTTGGCCACCCCACTATATATTCTTTATATTCCTTGTCCTTTCCAACTCTGATCTGAAATCTGCTTCCAAATGAAAGTAGGAATATGCTCTTTGTGATGACTGAAGACTGAGAGTAGGATATAAAGGCCTGGTGCTTGCCTACATCCGTGTTCCTCTCATTCTTCTCTGGAGGACTGTTGACTGGTGGAGGTATAACAGTACACTCTACCCTTATAAATTATCCACTCTGTTTCTGTTCTGCCTGAAAACCTGACCTGTTCTACCTTTTTGCTGGATTTTACCCACTCAAAAGCCTTCTCTGAAACATGAGTCCTTGGGGTATGATTGATACACTCTTTTAAAGAGAACCCAGGGTTGGTTCCATTAGAATACATTCATCCAGTTGCTGGAACTAATAACTTTCAATTCTTGGCTTAGTGCCTTCTACAGAGAATAAGCTCCCACAATTGTTCCGCTGGAGCAGTTGGGGTGCACAGCAAACAAGTTCCTCTAACAGGAAAATTAGCTTTGGAATAAAACGGTGGGAGCCACTTGGGCTGACTATCAGGGTTGCAGTGAGGATACAGTAGTGCCTAGGGATTGGTGTCATGGAAATCGATATTTCAGTAGAAATGCCATAGACCTCATGAAAGGGGTAAAACTAAACTAACTGCGCAATCCTGTCTGACTGCGCCGGCCGCTGCACGGCTCCAGGGTGTTGCAAACATGCTGTAAGGCACATTTCTGACACCTGGAGAATAAGCAGCGTCGAAGCTGGCGCCACTTACCCTCCACGGGACAGAGGCTGCCACCAGTGGATACAGGTAAGGTCTGCACCGGGGGGCATGGGGGAGGGCAGGATGGGGTGGAACAGAAGGGAGTGATTGGGTGCACTCTGCCAAATCCTATCCCCCTTCCTGGACCTGGCTGGTATTACATGGGCCTCCCAGATTTGCACCAGCCATTTTGCCGGCGCACATCCAAGGAGACCCATTGGGGTGGCTGGGCCATTACTCGGGGTAAATGGATGAACTTCCCTTTACCTCAAGGAGGCCTGCGCCGGCACTGGCCTGATGCTGGATAGGATTTTTTTTGCATGCTGATTTTTTTGCATGCTGCGGTGGTTCTAGACAGGATTGGGCTGCCCGTCATCAGGTATAAACAGTTTGCAGCTTTTTTGTCTATAATGGTTCAAAATCTGCTGGAAAACAGAAGATGGACTGGAAGGAGCTACTAAGAAAGCCTCCTAAGTTGGGAGGCTTTCTTAGTATCTAAGTGGGCACTGGCAACTAGCAGCCATTCTCGCATTTTTGGGGTAGCATAGTAGCCACTTCCCTGGGGTGCTTTGGCCATGTATGTAGAGAGGAAATTGCACAAGATGGTGCGGTTATTCCTTACACCAGAGCCAAACCCCACTCAATCCCTGTCCCTAAGTTTCACTCCTTTTCTTTGCAGCAATATTTATGCAAGCAATCGCTAAATCTCAGAACTCTGGGGCAAAATGCTTCTTCTTTTGCTGTAGGCTCAAATGGAGAAATTTATAAACTGGCAGGTCATGGACACAGCTGATAGCAATTTCTGCAGCATCAGAAAAAATAGCTAGGGGTTGTATCCATGATCTGCAGATCCATGTTATCTTTCTTCATGCAAGA
Organism: Plestiodon gilberti rubricaudatus; assembly: GCA_026170595.1. Lineage (NCBI taxonomy): Eukaryota > Metazoa > Chordata > Lepidosauria > Squamata > Scincidae > Plestiodon > Plestiodon gilberti. The sequence goes on from JANXHW010000003.1 coordinate 42,598,616, forward strand.
ATGTGCCTGAATGGTCATGGGTAGGAAAAAGTACTGTGTGAACCTGTCCTTAGAGTTCTTGGCCTGAACGAGGTATCAGGGTGATCCATCTAATCCAAATCTCTGAACTGAAATAAGATCCAGTATGTCCTTAATAACCCCAATGGATGATCCTGTGCTGTACAGATTGGAGCATGCCTGGCATGCCGCAAATAATGGGCAGAAGCAAACAAGGTGCTATCAAAACAAGGAATGTGTTTTGTATATAGATGACAGATCATTATTTCCATAAACATCAGGCAGGGTAAGAGTCCCAAGCCAATGTGAGAGCAAATATCGCTTCTTTTGAGACAGGTCTTGCAGCAAGCTTTTAGGATCTTGTCACTTGGCAGAGTTTTCCTAAATGGGTGTGTGGTCACATTCCTGCCATCATTCAGATGAACTGGTTGACATTCCACACAACACTGGGCTAAACTTATCAAAAGAGGCATATTAGTAGAGGTCTTGTTGTGTGCTTGGTGCCCGTTGATTAAAAGCTTCCTGTGCAGAAACTACATTCGTGCAACTTTGGCATGAACTTATACTGTATTGTACAATAACGCTGAATGCAGACAATGCTGTTCGCATTGTTATCTGTATGTTAAAGGGGACAAGAATGTATTACTACTTATACGGGATGATGAGAGGACCAACTTGGCCACTGACCAAATGCAAGCATTCATTGGATTCAGCATGGTGTATTTTTAGAACCAGCTAAGCTCAATGTTGCCATGACCCTTGTTGAGACAGGGTTTTTTTTTCCCTCTAACAAGGTCGTTCCCTACTTTGTAATTTATCACCCAGCATTGGCATAGCTTGTAGCAATTGTATTCTCAGAAGAGGACAAACTGGACCTACATTTCTTCCTAATCTTCTAATGCCAAGTCTTGCTGAATGTGATAGTGCTGTAGAGAACACATCACTCTCAAAGGGGTATTGGAGTACCAGGGTAGCGGGATTGAATTATCCAATTACAAGCCTAGGTCCTCTTATTTCTCTCAGTGACAGCTCAAGACAGGTACTTTTCCAAATCAACCAGGTCCCTTGACAGGTCTAATGGCATTTCTGTTCATTATGTGGGCATAAAGCAAGTTGCAAGCACAGAGGACTTATGTTGCACTCAGAGTGGTCATGGAGATCTGTGGGATAGTTGATGTGCTTCATGAGTACTAGAACTAATTGATATGCCTTTTCTTTAAGCATGGGCTGTGGCTTGCTATTTCTGCTGCAGGTTTTTTTCCAACCTGTACTCTGTAGAAAGAAGTTTAGTGAGGTTCCATGAAAAACATCTTGCCTGCTGATCTTCCCCCTCAATACACAGCTGCAGTCAAGTGGCTTATTTTAGAGGCACCCAATTTGCATGGCACCCCATAAAAGGGTGCCCCAGATTTCTCTGCAACATGGCACTAATGTTGGAAGTCTAGGGTGTTTGAACTCCTGTTCTAGTCTGATCCCATCCAAGAAGCAGAGTGCCGCAGACGCCATGATTGCGGTTTCAAAGCATGCACCATCATAGTTTAAATTCTTCCATGTATACAGTCTGGGGTGTCTCATTTTTCTGTTTCCATCACACTAACTGGGAATGTGCCAGAATGTTGGTGTGTGGCCTTGAGAATGAGAAGCTGTGATGGCCTTGCCAGTACATGTCTGAGGCCATTTACCAACCCACTATCCCATTTGTAGTCATCATCATTTCCTCCTCTCATGCAGCCACTGCCACCAGTTACAGTACCTCTCACCCTGCAGCTTTGGGGCTATTCAAGGTGCCTATTATATCAAAGACTAGAAGTCACAGTAGCAACTGTGCATACAGCCTCCACAGCAATGACATGTATTAGCACACTTAGCACTCTTAAGGCAAGAAGAGAGAATGAGAGAGCTGTGTATGTGGCATTGCCATGTTGCACTAGGCATGCACAATGCTAGTTCTGGGGCAGTGGGTAACATCTAGTCTCTTTCGTGTAGCTGTTACTCTAAACTTGAATCAATGCTAAATTGTATGGTTGATTTCTGTTTGGCATTTTCCCTTCCAGTGGTACTTCATGCACCACCCCCAGCAAAGATCAAGAGGGAAATCCACAGCCCTTCTTCTGAGCTGTCCACCTGTAGCCACGAACAGGTGCTCTGTGCTAACTATGGAGAAAAGTGCCTCTACAACTATTGGTAGGTAAGAGGGGTTTCCACTGCATCACTGACATGCCACTGGGTGGTTGGGGGGACATGGAAACCCAATAGGGGGCATCCAAGTGCCTAAAGAAATTGCATCTATTGTAGTTGTGATTTATCTTATTTGTGCTGACACAAACCATAAAGGGTTACCTACTGCAAGTACTGTGGGAAGGGAAAGTGAGAGCATTAAGAATGTAATGTTGCTATTGCTTTGGCTATATAGTGGCCATAGACAATGGTAAGAATAGATCCTGTCTATACAGAAAGAGAAAAGGATAGTAACCTCAATTATTAAGATTTTTTTTCCCTAATGGGTAAAAGAGTGTGCAGACCTTTTTCTCAGACAAGCTGTCATAGCTCTATGTCAAGTTCCCCCAAGCCAAGGTATTTCCCAAAGGGAGTTGCTGCTTACAGGCTTCCCCACTGAGTATCAAGCTTTGGAGGCTACTGGAAAGTCAATATTCAAGCCTAGTGCTCATGTGGGAGGTACCTAAACTGTATTGGATTTGAAAGGCTAGTGAGAAAACAATCTCGGTTTGTATTCATATATGCAAATTCTGGGAAACCAAATAGGAGCCTGTGTACACAGCCCTCATAATTAGCTACACTCAATTAATTTGACTAATGGGCATGGTGGAGAGAATAGCAGCAAAGATTACACTGGGCACTTTTTATCCTTCATGTAGCGAACGCCATGCTTTAGTGGTGAGCCATGTACCCAAAGAGCATAGTCAGTTCTGGTGCACATCCTGTGATGTTCTAAAAACCTGCGTTTCTCTAGAGTGTAAGCTTCCTTCAGAGCCATGTAAAGCAAAGAACAGTCCCAGCATTTACCAAGATCATGGCTGCTTCATCCAAGGCACTTTTCATATATGTAGATCATCTCTGAGAAGGGGGGGGGGTCATCTTCGCATTCTGTCACATATGAAGATAATTTGTGTCTGTTTTTGCATGTAATCTCAGTAAAATAGGCATTTCTGACTTTCATGCATGAGTCTCTACAGGTGTACATTTTTTTCCTTGCCCCCATATAGGGGCATGCTTCAGTTGTGGTTGTCTGCAGATTGGTGAAAAGGCCACAACAAAGTCTTGTTGCCCTGACCACAACAAAGTCTTGTTAATTATTTGAGTTATGGGGAAGGTATTGTAATTTTTGGGACAATGAAGGGTTTTTTCATGGAAGGGGGGGAGAGAATGGAAAGCTACAATTATCTTGAGAAAATTGTGAGAGAATTGTTTTAAAATGAACTGTATGACTCAGCCTGTTTGTCGCTTGCCTGAAATACAAAGATTCCCTTGGGGCTGTGAAGAACCTGAACTGTTACTTCCTGACAGCCATGAAATGCAAACAACCCAGAGCTGTCAAGAGCAGCAAGTTGAAGCTGTGTGTGTGTGTGGCCCTTGTTGACTATATTGTGCTTCTCTCCATTTTCTGTTCATGCAGTGCCTACGATAGGAAACCCCCTACTGGGTTCAAGCCATTAACTCCGCCTACCACCCCAGCATCACCTGCACTCCAGAGCACCTCCCTTCCGCCCCCACCTCTGCCAACAGCACCTGTTCAGGCTACTACCCATGTTGCCCCTGCAGGACCCTTGCAGGGAGCTCCCCCTGCCCCTCATGCTCTTCAGGAACCAAGGCAGCAGACCTTCGCTGTACCTCGGCCACCTCATCAACCCATTCAGATGCCAAAGATGCTGCCTGAAAACCAGTATCCAACAGAACACAGGTAATGGACCGGTTCTTCTGACAGCCAAAAGTGCACCCCGAACAGAGCTGATGTTCTTTCAAACTGGCTAGTTCACATGTCCCAATTTCAGAATTTGGTAGACTTGCCATTCACAAAACCTGAGTACTAGCAGAAAATTGAGTGACAAAATCTTAATTTGCTCACTGTTACTGCTAGTATTCAAGACACTCTCAAAATGCCTTGTTTTGAATTTGGGGAATATATCAGATTTTTAATGAAGGCAAAAGTTGCCTTTTTCAGAATACATGGCTTGACTCATAGGTGACTTTGTTTGTCTGGCATCTGAGGAATTTGACTTTCTGTTGGATGACATACATGAAAGAACTGGTTTCTGTCTGTGCCACCACAGGGAAACTGTATATTGTGATAAATGCTAATCTTTTAATAGGCTGCTGGTGCTTTGAATCCTGCTCTTTTCATGTTGGACACTAGGAAGTATATAACTTGTATGCTTCCTGCAATATAAAAGGCCAGGCTGTTCCACTCCTCAGTGTCATGGGAGAATATGACTTTTCTTGTTCCTTTTTAAGAGTACTGTAATCTACCACTTGGGAGACAGTTCTTTTGGTCAACACTTAGACCTGTCTTCTAACTTAGAACCTAAATGGATTCAAGTCTTCTGCCTTAATTGTTTTCCATTTATCATAAGCTATGATATGATATAATGGCTTTGCCAGAGTTGAAACCTAAATGTTTTATCATGAAATGTATGGAAGCCTCTTTCACTTTCCAAGGTATCAATTGATCCTCAAGATAGTGAGACAAGTATTACTGGACATACATCCTTCTGCAGCTGTTGCTCCTCCCCTCTTCTAGTCCTTACCATCTTGCTTTTTTAACTAGGTCTACTTTGTACAGTGGTCATAGCTGCGAAAACCCTTCTTGATAGTTCAGGCATGGTGCTCACATGCATCCCTGCTCAATATTTTGCATGCCCAACGTTTCTTCCAATTGCTCATTGAAGCATCTATTCAGAGATTTGTGAGGCTTTAGTTTTTTGACTGTCAAGCTGGTCACTAGATTCTGGAGGTACCAAAAGTAATGGGATTTTAGTACTAGAGCTGTCTATAACTTCTGTTGGTTCACTGTTTGCTGTTGAGGAAATCTGTAGATTTTCCAGTTCCATGCGGTATGATTTTATGAACTTTCCTAGATTATTTGCGGGGATGCAAATCTCTGTAGATGGATTCTTGAAATACCCAACGCTTGACAAGAAGGAAATGCTTAAAAATGCAATTGGTCTCTATGTATCCGGACGCGTCTGTCTGTCTGTCTCGTGTGTGTCTTCCCCATAAAGAAGGGGATACCCAAGCCTTTGCTGGATAAACAACAAATGCATAAGAGCTCTGAAAACAGCCGGGAGGGAGATTTGAAGGCTGGTATGCAAAGCTAGGCAAATCTGTTTTGTTTGTGTAGAATGTGATGAGAAATGCTATGCTAATCCGCACAAGCGGGGAACCATAGGGGCATAAATCAACGTGAAAGCTTCAAAAGACAATCTATCTCTAAAGAGATGTCAACTCTCCCTGTGACCCTGTCTCCACTCCATTGCCTAAAAAAGCAGCCCCTCTATACCACCAGCACCAGCAATTGCTTTTCAGATCCCTAGACCCTGCATTCCCAACGACCTTAAAGGTATGCTTGAGATACTTGGCACAGTCCCATCTGGAAGGGCCTCTTTCTGCACAGGCCATACCAGCATAGCTCTAGAGTTACATTCTGGAAGGTTAGAAGGACACGAATCGGAAGTAGAGTAATCTGGGCCTGTCAGCTGTGGAAGATCATGTTACAAAGCCAAATGGAGCCTGTGTGCCTCTTGATGCTTGGGAAAGGAACTGGTTCATAGCAATCGCCTTTCAAGGTGCTAAGATGCTGGGGGAGAGGAAAGGAGAGGGTGTGCTCTGCCTACCAGCCTCTGAAACTTCAGGAGTAGAGGGGGTAGAGAACCTCTGTCTGTCCCTTCTTAAGTCTTCCTTAGGGCTCATCTACACACAACTGATTTGGGGAATCGGGGGGCTGTTTCACATGCCCACCATTCAAGCATGCAAGATGCATTAGCCTATGCCGATATCCATCAGGGTTTAAACAGCTGACAGGAGCTTGTGGGGCTATACAAGGCCCACAGCTGGTTCCTATAATGAAATAGGAGCATCTGGGGAAAACATTCCTGCTTCACTTAGGCCACTTCCCACGCACCTAGGGTCCAACTTACTATCCGACCAGGATCTCAGGAAGCTTGAACTAATGTCTTGATGTGCCCTTAAATCGGTGTCCTTTCTTTGCAGCTGACTCTTTCCCTTCTGCCCCCAAACTCCCCTCAAGATACCAAAAGTCCTAAAACCAGAAGGTCACTCAGGAGGTTTTCTGCTAAGATTTCATACTTGACCGTGAGCTGTGGTGCTCTCATGCCAGGGACGTGCTGTGTTGAGCCTCTGTGTGTACCATACAGCAAGATAGCATTTCAGAAAGCACACGCATTTCCCTCTACACACAGAATTAAAGGCTTAATCCCTAGCCTTATAGGCAGATTAGCAGCCACTTGCCATCCACAGATTGTCCAGTGGATTCAGAATTATGTAACTGCTTTCTTTGACCAAAATACAGCAAGTAGTTGCATTCCTGTTCTTCAGTGAAGGGTGAGCTGGTTCTTTATCTCAACAGGGAAATTCTTGCCCAGTTGAAAGTCTCATTTGAGTGAGAGGGCTGTCCCTGCTCTTCCTGTAGACAAATCAGTGGATTTTGTCTTTGTGCTGATTTATCATGGTGCCTGTATCTTGCTTGCCATCCCCCTTCCCTGTGCTGCTTCTCTGACCAATTTGACTTTTTTAAAATAAAAATTAAAATGTTAGGAGGACCAATGATGGATCACCCACATTATGCATAAGAGGGTTTAGGGGTGGAGGCCCTCCTTCCTGGTTGTTGCTTCTGAATTTTTCCCAGCTGCCCTTGGTTTTTTATTATTATTAATTAATTTTATACCCCGCTTTTTCCTCAATGGGGGGGGGGCCCAAAGCGGCTTACAATAAAAACAAACCATAAAATACAAGATTAATACATAAAAATCATAAAACCATGAATATATACCGTAATATAAAAATGCTTAAACATTAATACAATCTAAAAAACAGAGGAATAAAACAGGAATAAAAGCAACGAATAAAACAGGAATAAAAGCAATAAAAGTAAAGGGCTCTTATGAGAGAGGACTGACCTTCTAAAATGTTAGGTTGGGCGGTAACTTCAGAGGGCTTGTGTAAAAAGAAATGTTTTCAGGCCCCGCCAGAAGACCTCTAAGGAGGGAGCAGTTTGTAAATTTAGAGGAAGGGACCAGAAGACCCCCCCCTTTCACACAATGTTGGGGTTTATTCTGTGTTTCCCACTAGAAGATATTTCATCATTAATGAAAGTTGACGCTTATCCTGCTCCACCACTCTGCAAAGACCAGCATCCTTTAGGCTACCCCTTCTGAATATGAACACGTTCAGGTCTTTTCTGTACTTGGTATTCCTTCTGAGGATCAATGGGGGAGAGGTGTAGGAAGATGTGTGGGAGCTGGTAAGCACCAGTTAGAGACAGAATGTGTTTGTTTCCAGGTTTCTCTTACATCTTGATTCCAGAATTTGACTATGGCTGCATTCCTGGACACACCTGGGAGTAAGTCCCATTGCATTAGATGGGGCTTACTACTGAGTAAACATGCATAGGATTGCACTTTAAATGAACTATGGAGAAGTCGACCAGAAACATTTAAGTCTGGGGGACCCTTTCTTTTTTCAGGCTACTGCCTGATGGCATCGCATTAGCATTATAGCAGCTCTGTCTGCTGTAGAACTTGTGCATGACTGGCCAGATGCTTCCTCACAAAATGATCCAGAAATTGGCACTTTGTGTGCAGGCAGGGCTGTGGGTCTTCAGATTGGTGGTGGTATCTCAAATTAGAGGCCCTGCTGTGCCCCCCTCCTCCCCCCCACACACACAACAAAGAGATTTTGAATGGGGATATTGATACTAAAGTGGATTTCTTTCAGATACTCAAGGTGAGCTGGCTATTGTAGATGTGATTCTGAAAGAAGTTCTGAGGTGACTCCAGATGCACAGGAGCTCAGTCTGGGGAAGGAACATAGGAAGCCTGGGATCTGTTAACTGTGTTGATAACTCTCTCTCTCTCTCTCTCTTTTCACCAAGGTTTCAAAGACAGATGTCTGAACCTTGCCACCCATATCCTCAGCCAGGGCTTTCTGGGGACAATCGCCCTGTCTACCACAGGCAGATGTCGGAGCCTATTGCCCCCGTTGCTGCCCATCCTCCTCAGGGATTCAAGCAGGAGTACCATGACCCCCTGTATGATCATGGGGTCCCTGGCATTCCAGGCCCCCCAAGACATGGATTCCAGTCTCCAATGGGAATCAAACAAGAACCCAGGGACTACTGCATTGATTCAGGTGAGTATAAGATTGGCGTCCTTGCTGTTTGCAGGCAAGTGGATGTTCATTGTCGATGCCTGTTGTCCAGTATGTAAAGCAGCTTCAGTGCCATCAGTGTTCACCACATAGCAAATGGGCCAACTTCTCATGCAATCTTCAGGAAACCAAGTCAAAGTGCTGCTCTTGGAATCCTCTGTTTTCAAGCAGTTTGCGTAAACATCGTTTCCTTATGCTTCTCGGTGAACTACTGGGGACCTCTGTGGTGTCATGGTTAGGTCAGAACTTGTGGCCTGGAGAGGGGGGGGGTGTCTGTGCAGTTCTAAGACCAGTTTAGGTCATTGTGCTCTATAATAATTGTTTAACAGCGCAATCCTGTCTAGCCAGGCTCCAGCACGGACGTAGAACCCACGCTGCATCCTATCCAGATAGGACGCAGCACCAGTGAGGCTGGGGCTCACCTTGGAGGAAGGGGACATTTGTCCCCTTACCCTGAGTAGCACTCCAGCCGCCTCAATGGGTCTATTTGAATGTGCGCCAGCTATTTTGTAATGGTGGCCAGGCCAGGGAAAGGGGATAAGATTCAGCGGAGGAGGCTGAATCCACCCACCCCCGGAATGCCCTGTTCTTCCCCACACCCCTCTACTGCCTGGCGGGGAACTCTCCTTCCCCAGCAGGTGCAGCTACGGAGCTGGGCTGGGAAGAGTGGCGCCGACCTCTGTGTCAGTTCCACTTACTCCCAGGGTGTCGCAAACGTGCTTTATGGCATGTTTGCAACACCCTAGACCAGCGGAGTGCACGCAGAGGTGAAACTAGACTGGAGTGGAGGCAAGTAGTTCTGCAAGACTCCGTTACACCGGAGTCAGCGGCCCCTCCCCTTTGCTGTTGGAGCCATTCCGGCAGCGACAAGGGAGTGTCCTGCGTGTTGCCATTGCCGCCAGAATGGCTCCAACAGCAAGGGGGAGGGGCCGCTGACTCTGATGTAATGGAGTCTTGCAGAACTACTTGCCTCCGCTCCAGTCTAGCTACGCCACTGAGTGCACGCTCCACTGGTCTTGGATGTAGACAGGATTGGGCTGCCCAGCAACAATCCTGTACACATTGACCTGGGAGTAAGTCATGTCAACTCAATGGAACTTGCTTCTGAGTAGGCATGCGTTGTGCTGTGAGGAAGTATCAATGCTCTGCTCTCTCATTCCTGGCAGGAAACAAGATGGGGGATACAGTTGCCACCCTACAATATTTACTGTAGCCAGTCTGCCTGCTCTTCCAGTCCTCTAACCGCTGAATTTTTCTGAACCTTTTTCATACTGTTCCCTTAAAACTGCAGTTTGTGCTGTTTCTGCACATTCTGGTGAAGGGAGAGGGGGAGCAGCTGCCTTTTGTCGCAGTGTTTAACCTACTTAGAACGGTAGATTATCTCTTTCTGGCTTAAAAAGAAAATAAATTTAAAAATCAGGCATTCAACAGCTGTAGTGGAATCTAAGCTTCCATAATCTGAAAAGCATTACTGGTAGGAAGTTGGGTGGGGGAGGCAGCTTTGCCCACCCATGTGTAAAAGCTCTCCCCCTTCCCATCTTCTATTGGGTGACATTAGTGTCTGTGACTGGCTGCCTTCAGCAACTGCCAGAACCTGCAGTGGACTTGGAGGTTTCTGCCGAACATTCACCTTGGACCATGGTGATGGAGTGAGGGGGGCCTGCTGGATCACTGACTAGATTGTGCAGCTGCTGTTGGTGCATGGTCTGCTACATAACTGCAAATCGCCTTAGACCTAAAAATACCATGACCTCTCAGAGGCAGGGTGGAACAGATGGAAAAAGATCTAAAGTTAAATGATTTTTTTTTCTTTTTCCCTGCTTCTCACATGTTGTCAAAGGGAATGCAAAATCTGAAGCTTGACTTTGAGCTCATGCTTCAGTGTATGGTTTAAATCCCCTTTTCCAACCCATCCTGCAGGTTTAGAAGTATTTCTTCCACCTGCCATTGGATAGGGATACAAAAGTGTTTGCCTTCTGGGGAGGGACAGCTGCAGCAGCAAGGTGGATTTTATTACAACTTCCAGGAAAAATGTGATGTACCTGATTTCAAGGGATCATACTAATGCTCATAAATTCAGGACATGTCCTATTTAGTCATGGGTTCAACTTGTCTCTTAACATCTAATTCCAAGACGTAAATCTAGCACAGAGAAGAAATAGTTAACATCTGGAGCCTTCAAACATGATTTCAAAATTGATTTACACATGTATTGATACCTTGCTTATCTGAAAAGCCTGCAGTCATTTCTGGTAATTTAGATGATCAAAAGTTTAGGTGAATGGGAATACCATTTGTACAGTTGTCTGGGGACAAATATAACACACAGCCAAATGGTAAAACTCCAGCAGAAAGATTTTTTTAAAAAAGTAATAAAAGATAGCAGTACCAGTAAACATTATCAGATGGGCAGCCCAATCCTCTCTACAATTTAGACTGGCAGAGCAACATTTTGGGTGTCGCAAATGTACCATAAGGCACATTTGTGCCACCCAGCGAGGAGGTGGTGCTGGTGCAGAGGCCGGTGCTGCTCTCTCTGCGCCAGATGCAGTCGAGCACCTGCCAGGGAAGGTAAGTTCCCTGCCGGACAGCAAAGGAGCATGAGGAGGGCGGAACTGGGTGTTACGGGAGGGAGGATTGCTTAGCCGGGCCTGGGAAGGGGAAAAAATCATCGGCAAAGGCTACACAAAAATCCTATTCCCCCTTCCCTGGCCTGGCCGCCATTACATGAGGCTCTCAGATTTGCAACAGCAAAATAGCTGGTGCACATCCAAGTAGCCCCATGGGTGCTGCTGGGGCTTTACCCTGAGGTCCCAGGGTGACCTCCCAGGCAACCTTTTTGTGCCCCTCGATGCAGCGAGGCCAGTGCAGCCTGCCCTGCATCCAGGGCACAAAGTTAGATAGCATTGCACCGTAAAACTGATGTAGATGACCAGGGTAAATGAAAAATAACCTAGGTAAATTAAAAATCTTCTACTGCTGAAAGAACATCAGATTTGGTACCAGGTGAGTCTCCCTGGGGGGGGGGGAAATTTAGCATGCACGGTGCCATAACTGAAAAGGCCCCCTCACCAGTCACCACCTGCTTCACTTCAGAAAGTGGGAGAGACTCTGGGTTGGACCACTGATGATGTCTGTAGTATTTGGGTAGGTTCAGGTGCGAGAAGGCAGTCTTAAGGTGGTCCTGACTGGAAGTTTCCAGCAGTGTTTCTCTAAATTGCTGTATTTACAAGAAACTACTGAATGGGCCCACACAGACCTACACCGGGGTTTATTTTGTAAATCTGTTTGTTGTTGAATTAACCACAGCTGAAGTGTGTGGAGCTCAGGGCAGTATTAACTCTCGCTCTCTTTATTTCAGAAGTGCCTAACTGCCAGTCAACATATGTGAGAGGAGGAGGAGGAGGTTACTTCCCCAATAGCCATGATGGTAAGTGGGTGAACAGCATGTACTTAAATAAGCTTCTGTGCATCTGTGTACACGTGAAATAAAATTGAGAGAAATGTGGATCTGGAACTGAATGCAACTTTCTTAACATTAAGAGGGTTGAAGAAACGGTATATCCTATGCAACCAGTACAGTGTAGATTTTCATGTCCCTTCCTAGAGGTCGTTCTGCTTTCACACAAGATTATATATAAGGAATCTATGGAAGACAGTTAATATATTTCAAACATTTATGAATTTTTAACACACATTCTTAGCGATCCTTTCAACAGTGCTGTAAGAGCACTGGGAGAGAGAGACTTGCCTCTGGCCAGTGGCCACCAGACTTGTCAGGGTTCTCAACTAGTGGTACTAGTACCACCAGTTGTACTTCGGGCGACTGCTGGTGGTACTCAGACTGCCGGAACCCCACTCCAACGCGGCTCTTTTGGTGGCGTGTTTTCATTCCCAAGAAGCTCCTGCCTTTGGCCGAGCCTCTCGGGAATGCTGGGAAGGGCCCTCTCACCCACCCAGAGCCTCCTACCTGCGTTTTATGGCCTCCGAAAATGTGAAAACCCGGAAGTAACTGATGTCATCACCAGTCATTTCCGGTGGTACGCAGCAGGAGTGTGGCGCCAGAGGTGGTACTTGGCCGGGAAGAGGTTGAGAACCCCTAGGAAGTTCATGGCAGAGGCAAGATTTGAATTGGGAACTTCCTGATTCATAGCTCAGTCTCCTAGCCACAATGCTTCCCTAGATACTGCTCTTGCTGCCTCTGAGCTCAGTTTTGTGGCTCTTTTTTTCTTGATGCCTGGCTGTTCTCTTTCTGCAAACCTCACTACACTGAAGTGTACTGAATGCACAGCAAACTCTGGGAAAGAGAAGCCAACGGCTGCTCAAACAGAGCTGTTATCTTGGCATCGAGATGCAGCCGCATGGAGCTTTCTCCTGTGCTACACCAGGGCTTCACAGACAGGCAGCGCTCCCACCCATCCCAAGCAGCAAAGGGAAAATTGGCAGTTGTAGAGAATGCCTGTGTCATCTTCTAGCTGTTAATTATGTTTTTACACCATCTCATTAGAAAAGCAGGTTTTATTCGGATGATGATGATATCTTGACCTGAGAAATCTTCCTCATCTTGTAAGCTATCCAGGTTCCTTTACTGCATTCCAGGCAGATCGACAATGCTGTTTTGGACCTGTCAGAAATTCAATATGCCTGTTGCCAGGTTTCCTTTTTTGGGACACGGATGTGACTCCTTCCATCTTACCCACAGAGTGTATTCTTCCTTCCTGCCACCGCCTTCATCACCTTAGGTGGCAGTGGCAGCTGCCACAGTGGTTGGAGTTGCTATAAAAGTCTGACTTCAATGGAACCTTATCTGAGCAAAACCTTATCTTTTTGGGAGGTGTGCATGCACACAGAAGGCGAGAACTATCTATAAACTCATAGCTACACCTAGAAGCAAGGCCACTTGGCATTGTTTAGATAAGTTCAGAACTCAACGCTGCATTAACCAACTGAGAATCAGTCGCTGAGAATATGACAAATGATACTCCTGGTACTATTTCCATGTAGAAAATATTTCCTTACACTCCTCTGTGTAATGAACATACATGTCTACTCCTCACAAAGTCGTCTAATTGACTGCTAGGCGATGTGGCAAAATATGAGCTATCTCTGTTATTAAGGGTGCAATCCTGTATAACTCTTGCACCCGTGTAACAGTAGATCCCCCGGTATTAGAGCACTTATGCCAGTGTAACTTGGCATACGCCGACGGACGCAGGACAGACACGGCGCAACCCTCCCTTGGACACCTCAGATGTGCAGTTCGGATGCAGAATGGATGCCGGCACAACTCCGCAGGCGCAGGGGCATTCCAGGGGTATCAGAATGCCCCCTGCACTGGCATGAGTTGCACCAGTGTCCATTTCGCGTCCGAACTGCGCATGTGAGGCGTTCGAGGGGGGTTACGCCGGTGTCTGCGTCCTGTGTCCATCAGTGTACAGCAAGTTACACTGGCATAAGTGCTCTTACACCGGGGGATCTACTGTTACACCTGTGCAAGAGTTACACAGGATTGGGCTGCCAATTAGGTCCATGCAGTTTCCTGCATTGGAGTTCTATCTATGTGAAATGTGTCCTGAACTGCAGGATAATCACAATCATCGATCGTCTTGGGGCCAGTTCAGATGATATATTTTTCACATGAACCAACCCCACACATTAAGTGGCATGCACGCTCACTGCAACCTATAGTTTAAACAGTAGTGGATCTAAACCCTACTCACTCAAAAAAGGGATTCTGCAATAAGTTGATAGTGTTTGTCTTACTATGGGAGGTGAGATTTCAAGTAAAGATCTTGTTGTTAAACCAGTTTTCAGATAATGCAAATAACGTTTTGTAGCTAATCCAATCTTTTGGATGGGCTCTTGTTAATGGTCACGTTCCCTGTTTAGAGGAAGCTATCCTCTTTGGCAAGAGCGGAGAGGAATTGTGTTGAATGTCACCTTCTTAAAAGTGCTTGCGAATAGACTACAGAGGAGAAGGGAGCGTGCTGCAAACATTTTCATCCTTTGCAGTGAATTCCCCTGAAAGGTTGCCCAAAAGGGGACACTTTTTGCATTTCATGAAAATGTTCATGAACCTTTTCTCTCATGCACACTCCATGGCTCAACCCGATTTAATTTGAAAATCGTGCTTTTTCTGCAGTTGATTGTGTGGCTGTTGATTTCTCACTCTTTGCTCATTTTGGCCCTGCTTATGCTGCCTTTGTTGATAGCATCTAGCTCTCCTTACTATTTAAAATGCTTGACCTACCATATTTCAATTTCAGTTGGATCCAATCAACTGGTGTAAACAAACTCTTTGTGGGGGGTGGCATTTGCACATCAAACGTGCTAATACTCCTGTAAGCAACAGTAGCGAACTGTGCTGATCCCTGCGCCTATGGAAATGGAAGATTCAGGTGGCACAGTCTACATGAGCGACTACAGCACAAGAAACCTGTTTAGTTTGGTCCTTTGTTTGCAAAGGGCCCTCCCCTTGTGGTTTAGCACTTCTGTGTGAAACCAGCCATATGGGAACCTGCTGCCTGGACAAGCCTTTGGAGTTGGCAAATGTAGCAGCTGGCAAATTCACAAGTATGCATTTCAAGGCCTTACCTGTGGATTTTAATGAATGGCCATGTAGCCAGCATGACGGCCAACAAGCAGCGGCGTGGATCAAACTGTCAAGAAATAACCGCCTCATCTGCATGTGCTGCATTACAGACAAGAAAAGGGTAATGAGCTCATACATGTGCCTTTTCTCTTCCTAGGGTTCTCCTATGAGAAAGATGCCCGATTGTACTTTGATGATACCTGTGTCGTACCAGAGAGGATGGAAGGTAAGAGACTGGATCTATCGATGGGGGGGGGGGGGGGAGGGCAGTCCTGAATGAGTCATAGTGTGGTCAGAATGTGGATTAGCCAGTAAGCAGTCTTTCCATGTTCTTCAACAAAGATCTGCATCATTTGTGTATTATGGGAAAGTCTGTTCTTGTGTTGCAAGATACAAGGGCTAATTGCACATTACACTGTATGCACGTGGAAGTATCTGTAAGGAAGTTTGTGTTCTTGGATGAATAACTGTACAGCACATACATACATCTTAAAACTCAATACAGGAACTAGACCCCTCAAAAATGTAGAATGCAAATCACATGTATGCACATTTAATGTATTTATTTTTATCACATTTATATCCTAGTTTTCTTCCATGGTGGGTGCTGTTATAGGGTTCCCAGTTGGTCTCCCATCCAGGCACTGACAAGACCTGTTTAGCTTCAGCAAGGGAGCTATAACATGTGGATACTGTGCACAGATTGTATGTGTGTTGAACTTTATAACATGTGAACGAGGCTGCAGTGCTTTAGTGGTAGAACTACGTTCCTCTCAGTCTGATATTAGGCAACAGGAAAGTTAAAAGATACTGGCTGTTCACAAGAAGCAGTGCTAGTGAGATACGCAGTGACTTCCACATCCAGCTGGTTGTGTGGCACATCTTTTCACAAGGGGAGATGTGAAGAAGAAATGCCACCAACCAGAAAATTCAGATACCTCCTGAGTTCACCTGATTTCTTTAGAATATCTGATGCTGTTCTGGAAAATAAAAGGGATCTAGGTCACGGAAAGAGATGACACTTAGAATGTTGGCTCTAACTTGCATGTTTTATTGCAAACAGGTAAAGTGAAGCAAGAGCCCACAGTATATCGCGAAGGACCTCCCTATCAGAGACGAGGGTCCCTCCAGCTGTGGCAGTTCCTGGTAACGCTTCTCGATGACCCGGCCAATGCCCACTTCATTGCTTGGACTGGCAGAGGCATGGAGTTCAAGCTGATTGAGCCAGAAGAGGTAAGCACTCAGGGAAAGCCTCCCAAATCGCCATAATGATTGCAGCATTTACTTTCTATTTGTCAATCAAAAGATTTTGAATTTCAGGTGACAAAATGGTTGGAAATCTGCTAGAATATACCATGGATGAAATATGTGTAGTTCCAATGAATTTTATAAATTCTGTAGCTTTCTATCATCCACATCTTTTCGCAGGGAAAAGAAAGTAAGATTTTGTTTTAAGTTGGCTGATACGTAATACTGTTGCTGCTGCTGCTGCTGCTGCTGTTTTTCTTATTTGTACCTCTGTGCTTCTTATTTGAACTGTGGTGCTGGAGAAGACTCCTGAGAGTCCCTTGGACTGCTAGGAGATCAAATCAGTCAATCCTAAATGAAATCAACCCTGACTGTTCCCTGGAAGGACAGGTACTGAGGCTGAAGCTCAAATATTTTGGCCACCTAATGCGAAGAGAGGACTCTCTGGAGAAGACTCTGATGCTGGGAAAGACTGAAGGCAAAAGGAGAAGGGGAAGGCAAAGGATGAGATGGTGGTTAGACAGCATCACCGATGCAACGAACATGAAAATGAGCGAACTCAGGAAGATAGTGGAGGACAGGAAGGCCTGGCGGGATATGGTTCATGGGATCACGAAGGGTCGGACACGACTTAACGACTGAACAACAACACCTCTGTGCTAGGCTGCTTGCCAAGGGCACAATACAAATAGCATTAGTTGGGGCTAGCAGTTGCTGGAAGGTTGAGGTTCTATCTAGCTAATGCAAGGTGAGTGACTCTTATCCTGGTATGTTGGGAGTGTGACGAGCTGTTGATAACTTTTGAGGCATCTTGTGGGGCAACTGTGTGATACAGGAAGCCGGACTAGATGGGCCTTTGGCCTGATCCATCAGGGCTCTTCTTGTGTTCTTATGCCTCATGGTGGAACCTGAGGTGTGTCTCGCTGGTGAAGTGAGGTGCATCTTGGAGCGTGCAAATTTTATTTTATCAGAATGATTCAACAGGGGTTCACAATGTAAAACAACAATTGCTGAAGTAATAAGACAACCTCAGAACAAAAAAAAAAATTGAACCAATTTAATGATTAAACAGCTGCGTATCAAAAGCAATATGATCAACAGCAACACAGTTAGTTGTAGCGATACCTGGTCAACAGACCTGAATCAACAGTTAGAAAGGGCTGTCTGAAATTTAAAACAAAAAACATTTTCAAGCTCTTGCTGGAAGGAGGCTGTGTGAATCTCTCTCAAAAGAGAGTTCCTGAACATCAGGGCTCCTACCAAGGAGGCCCTACTCCTACTGAAGGCTAATCTAGGCTCCACATGGAATTTGGAGCAAGACTCTACCAAGTGATCCTAAGTGCTTGTAGAGGGGGGGCATGCTTCTTAAGATATTTGGGACCCGTGCCACATAGGGCTTTAACAATATGAACCAGTACTTTGAGTTGGTCCCAGAAACAAACTGGCAACCAGTGCAGATGCTTCAATATAGGGGAGACGTGAAAACACCAGTCCAAATGTGTTAATAGCTGAGCCACTGCATTCTGTGCTAGCTGAAGATCTGGAACCATCTTCAGAGTCAGCCACAAAGAGAGCACATCACTGTGGTCCAATTTAGGTTCACCAAAATATGAATGATAATGGCCAGATGTTTATCCTCCAGTAGTGAGTATTGCTGGCATTTCAACTCCAGCTGATAAAAGGCACTCTGGGTCGCAGCTGCAAACTTTGAATCTTGCATCAAAGCTAGGTCAGGCTGTATCCGCAAACTACAAACCTAGTTCTTAAAGGGGCAGGTGTCCAGAACAAGGATATTCCCAGCTGATCAGTCCACTGTCACCCACACTGCAAAGACGTATTTGGAGTTACTGAATTGAGTTCCTCTTTGCCGTGTCAAATAGCAATGCAGGGCAATCTAACACCTGGCCGATGTCAAGGAGCTTCCACTAGCTTCCTGGTGGGATCATGACCATAGATTATTAGGGCTGAAAAACCTGAACAGTAATGATGCCTATTCAGGCAAGAAAGATGGAACTCCATAATGTATTGTAAGCAGTTACCTAGAGCAGCTTCAGACGTTACAATAAGCGCTCAGATGAGGAACTGATAGTGACATGCAAAAGGAAGTTTGTGCCTCTCCCTCATGCTCAGTTGCATCTGCACCACTGGCAGCTTCTACATCTCCCTATGAAGCTGATGTCTAACTTCACCCTTGTGGGCCACAAAGCACCTCTTCCTGGTGTTTCATGTGACATTGAAAGCTGTCTCGTTTACTGTTCACCTGTACACTATATAAGTGGGCGCAGTTCATATTGTGTGTTGTCAAGGGCAACCCCTGGGCAAGTACATCTGTCTCCTCAGCAAGTCCTGGTTATTAACTTATTTCTAGGTTGCAAAGAGCAATTCACATTTACAATTGGTGCCCAGGGCTGCTACAACAGGCAGAGCAGCTGCAAATAAAGCCATTTCTGGCCCTGTGTAAATCTACTTATTGAATCTTCTCCAATCCACACCAAGGTCAGATGAGGGGGAAAGCCAAGCAGATGGTGTGCAAGTTTCTGCTTCCACATTTCTTGTTGAACCTGTTGAGCATAAAATTGCTTGGTCTGGCTGTTGCTGTGCCTGGCTATTAGCAGACAATGACACCCTGTCTTTTCAGTCCTGTGCAGCGATTGTGTTATACAACCTCGTTATAACACATGAGGTTATAACACATGGGTCCCCCTATGGGGGAGAGAGGCAGGATAGAAATTCTATTATTTACTGGTATTATTATTATTTAGGGATAAAGTGCAGACCCAAACCATCTTGCATGGGGCACTGATTCTCTGAAGTATAACTGGAATCTCTACAGTGGGTACATTTTTTTTTAACTCGGTGAGGACAGTAGCGTTGGCCTCAGACTTTGCCCTATTCAACAAGAGGTTTTCTCTAGTCACACTGGGATCTTATTGACTTTCTCAAATGTGGTCATTGACTGGGAGGGCAAGTATTGAAGATGTGGGATCTCACAAGCAGGCTTTGTGCATAAGTACTGGAGCTGCCCTTATTGATTTATTGGCTTTTGGCCAAGTGAAGCATTGTATTAGTCTTGCTTTGGCTTCATCTATCCCCTTTTCCTGTAGTCATTTAATTCTGGGCTATCTTTGTAGGTGCTTTCAAAATATATTACTTGATGGGTTCAGCAAGCTTCATTGGTGTCGAGGTGTTCAACACTTCAGCACTGGAAATTTCACTAATTCCTGTTATTGAACAGCAGATAAATGTAGCTCAGCCTGTAAGAAAAAGTGCCTTACAGCGCAATCCTATCCAACTTACACCAACAGTGTAACCAGCGGCAGAGGGCAGGGCAGGAGGCTTTGGAGGGGAGATTTAAATCCCCCTTGAAGCCACCTTTTGGAGGGATTTGAATCCCCTTTCTGTTCTGGGGGTTCCTGTTCTCGCTGCACCGCTGGTTACACCGGTGGTGTAACTATCTTGAGTCCTGGGTTGGCCTACCTTTCAGCCATTTCATACTGATTTTTTTCTTTCTTCCTTGCTTTGCTGCTTGCTTCTCATTGATTCCTGGAAAAAGTTGTGGGTGAGATGGGGTGTGGTGATTTTTACAAATGTGACCATATAAAAAGCAATTAAAAATGGCTGCACATACAGAGTCCAGTGAGAATCTGTTCCTTGCTTTTTGTTCTTCCCTTGATCTCTTTGCACAGCAAATTGACTCTCCAGAATAACTTCCCAGGTAGCCAGGACAAAGCATGTTCATGATTGCAAGCACAAGAAATCTACTCCTAAAAATATATAAAAAGGTAAAGGTGACCCCTGACAATTAAGTCCAGTCGTGTCCGACTCTAGGGTGTGGTGCTCATCCCCATTTCAAAGCTGAAGAGCCAGCGTTGTCCGAAGACGCCTCCGTGGTCATGTGGCCGGCATGACTCTCCTTGCTGCAGCGCGTAGCATGCGGCTGGAACACGGAGCGCTGTTTACCTTCCCGCAAGCGGTACCTATTTATCTACTCGCATTAACATGCTTTGGAACTGCTAGGTTGGCAGGAGCTGGCCAAGCAACGAGAGCTCACCCCGTCGCAATATATACTAGGAAGTTATTAACTGTAGTGAGCGTAATAAGCAAGTTGTATTGTCGCACAACAATTTAAAAAAAAGATGATGATGATATACAGTGGACAGTAGATGATGATATACAGTGGACAGTAAAGAACACTGCAAATGCATGCAGCGCATAACTTGAAATATCAAAGCTGCAATCCCACAAATTGCTCACAAGTTCATCAGTACAGATGAGATAGTAGTTTCTTAATGTTCTGAATAAATTCCAACAGAAAGCTAGTCCATTCATCCATTTTAATAAAGAACATAGCAGAGGGAAAAACCCACATCCACTCATTTGCTGATCTGTGACAATCATCCATGTGTTTTTGACCTTTTAAAAATGAGACTCAAATTCCGTATTGTTGAAAATGACCAGCCAAAACAGTTGCTGATCGTAGAGTGCAGTCTTCAGACTGTTGCAGCTTTTCAGTAATTATAGACCATTAAGGCCTTTGCTGCCAATGGCTTTTGCTAGTCATGTTTAATAACGGGGAACCCCGCCTTTTCATTTTTATAAAGGTCCAGTAAACGGTATGTGGACCATTGTTACTCATTGGCGCATGAATGTTTGTGTTTTCCTGTTAATATATTTCCCATGAATAAAGTGAGTGCAAAATAGATGAATGGGCTGACCTTCCATAGGGATTTATTCATAATGTTTTGGATCCAAAGGTTCCCTTTTGCATGCTGAAAGGGTCTTGCGCAAGAAGCTTGCATGAAAGAGAGGGGAAAAACAAACCATGAAGCAGTGGCAAAAAAGTGTGTGAATAGGTGTGTAAGCCCTGTGCAGGGCCATTAAGAAGAATTTTATCAGGGGGTACAAAGTTTCTTTTGGGCCCCTTCCCTACATATGAATTTGGTTCCTGCGGCCCCCTTTTTTGCTCCAGGGCCCCCTTTTTGACCCATTTTTCACCCTGGGCCCGGGTACAAATTACCCCCTTAACCCCACTCTCAGAGGCCCTGGCCCTGTGGCCACCATCCGTTGCACTAACGTTTCTGGCAGAACTCTACTAGCAGTGCAACTCCTGCCACTAGTGTAACTTTCGGTACAATCCAGCACCAAGAAGTATCTCATCTGGATTGATGGAGCAACTTTATAACTATCTTGGTCTGTAGACCTTGGTGTTTCTAGTTAAGTGCTACATAGGTTAATTTACTATGTTTTTCTGTGTGTGTGTCTGTCTGTGCATTGTATATTATCATTGTAGGTTTTTAATTGTGAAAATATGTGACTTGCTGTGATGTCATTGCAGTTGCTAATTTCCTAGCAAATACTGTATATTTTAGTGGTGGTTTTCTTGTGCCTCCAGTTCTGTTCTTATTGATTCACCCTGTTCCCCCTCCACATTTTGTTTCTTTTCTCATTAAGCTTCAGACATTTAGTTGTGCCTCAGAGAAGAGGTCTCTGCTAATTCCTACCGTTGCTGTAGGCTTGACTCTGTTGTCACCCTGTGGAGGGTGGTTTTGTAAATAAACCCTTAACATTACTGAGGAGTCTTGTGATGCATTGGGTTGTGCTGAATGATGCAGAGAAGGAAGTTGTTTGACTGATAATTGAAACCAGCTGCACAGCCGAGCAGTGCACAGTGGGTAATTACCCATAATATGCAGTACACTCTGCATGGAAATTGTGGTTTTTCAAACATCAATTTGGCAGCCCCCTCTAGTCAAAGGTCTTTGATAGTCTGCTGTTTCACTCCATCTCCATTATGAAAAGGCACCACTTTGATCTAGAAATGCCTTAACTCTGAATCTCTGCTGACTGGTGTTTCCTTTGGCGAGAAGGCCAAAGGAGCATGAGTGGGAGATGCACAGCTCCATTGTGTGGTCTTGGCTCCTGATGTACAAGGTGAAAAGCCTTCTATTTGAAATCTCTGTCCTCCACATCTGCCCCAACCCAATAGAAGTGGGCTCCCAATAGAAGATCAAAGGACTGATCACCAACCTTCCTTTCTGACACTATTGCCCAGTGAGAAGCTGAAAGGGGCTTCGAAGGAGCTCAAGTCTCTGTGCCATACTGTGTAGCAGCACAAGGAAGCTCTTGCTATGTGTGATCAGTCGTAATCACAGTCTGGGAGGTGATTATGTAATGATAGCTACAGGGCTGCTTGGAATCTGTACGTAGACAATGCTTTCTCAGCACCTTTCCTGCCATTACATACATATGCAAAGAACTGGTGTCTGAACATGCATAGTGTAACCGGACATGCTTCTACCTTGGAGCCAGTTGCAAGAGGCTCCATTCCATGGAGAAGACATGCAGCATGTCAGCTTGAAAACAGAGGAGTAGCATAGCAGAGCTTCCTCCTCTTTTTCTTTCTTCGACATCCTGGTAACTGGTGTGCTCCTGAACTTGCTAAGCATTGCTGGGTGGGGTGCAATTATAGCTGGCCCCATGTGCATTCCTTTTCCAGGTATATGAGAGAACAAGCGTGACTTGGGGTGTGGGGGACAGAAGGGTGAACAGGAGCTAGCAAGCAGGCAGTTCTGTTGCAACTTTTCCTGTTGCTTTGATTGAAGCCTTGCAATAGGCAGAGAATGAGCAGGAAGGCATATAACAGAAACATGTCTGTGTGCAGGAGCTGCAGTGAAGTGTGGTGTTGCGTACGTTCTGTATTTTCTGATGATGCTGCCCCTACTTAACTCCTCTTTGCATCTCATGTTCTCTTCCCATTCTTTGCTTTCATTTAAAAAAAATGGTCTGGCTGGTGCACTGCATAAATATAGCTATCTATTTAGCTGCCGGAGTCTTTGGAAACACCCTGTATATCTGGCTCAGGCTGCTGTTCTGGGCCTTTGTAGTGTCTCAGGTGGATGCAGGCTGTGTTGGTGCACTTAGTGCTAGGAAATCCCATTAATCTTCTCTGAGTGCCCAGCTGATTGTCCATTCCAGAAATCCCCTGGGAAACAGTGGGTTGGTTGGCAACAGGCTTATGTCATTGGATCCTGCTCCCAAAGTGAGCTGAAATGAGTAATCCCCTCTACACAACTGTTCCAGAATCGTATTAGAATTGACTCAATGCTCTTGCAACCCATTAGGAACACATTCATGCCTCTGTTAGGTTTCCCAATCATGTCTTGTTGGCTGTTGGTTACCACTGCAGTCAATAAGTGTGACATGCTAATGGCCTTTTAGTCGATACTCCGTGCCTTGGCCAACAAAATTTGGCCAGTCCTCCCTGACTTTGCAGAGCATCAAGTAGCCCTTGTGAATTCCAAGGGAATGGACGTGGTTCCCTAATTGTCTCTTGTTATGCACTACTTAGTTCAGATTGTTAATGTCTGAAGGTTTTTGCTGTCTTGTTCTGTTGTGA
This sequence comes from Plestiodon gilberti rubricaudatus, assembly GCA_026170595.1. Lineage (NCBI taxonomy): Eukaryota > Metazoa > Chordata > Lepidosauria > Squamata > Scincidae > Plestiodon > Plestiodon gilberti. Next base: position 42,622,249 of record JANXHW010000003.1, read on the forward strand.
GGCACACACGATTTAGTGATGCTGCTCCCTTAAGTTCCTGTAGATGATTGTTGGCAAAACTAACTTGATCCTTTGAAAAATCTGGAAGAGGGCAATTTTTTAAAGGCTTGTTTGGCAAGTCAAGCATTACTTACATATCATATTTGTTTTAATTCAATTAAAATGTAATTAATAATTTAATGTAATAAGGAGCTGTTAGCAAATATGGTAACATTTAAGTGGTTCTAGCAGTATATTCATGTGGTAAAGTCATGACTGATTTGGTTACCAATGTAATTCTTTAATGGGGACAATTATGTAGACAGGATACTAAAATCCCTTTTAAGTCCTGTATGTAGAATATGGGATTCCCAGTTCCAATAACATTCATCCACTTGTATGTATGTTCAAGGATGTCTTCAAAATGTTATACCATGAATGCCACATGTTATGTTAGAGGCAGTGGCGTTCCGAGGCTGGTGCAGAAGCGTACGTGTAGCAGGATGCCGCTTCGCGTGTGAAAGCGCCCCTCCCCGTCGCTGGTCGGAGCCATTCCCAGCGGGCGATGGCTCCTGTCGCCCGCTGAGAATGGCTCCAACCAGCAAGGGGGAGGGGTGCTTTCACACGCGAAGCGGCATCCTGCTACACATACACCTCCGCACCAGCCGCCTCGGAACGCCACTGGTTAGACAAGTCCTAAAGAAATCTAGATACTGCAACTCTTGTTGTCTTGAGAAAAAATGGTTCAAGTAAAGAAATTGAGTTCCTATGTGCTACATCCTCTGTAGTAAATCCTCTGTACTACGTCTTTGAGAAATTTCAAGCTTCTTGCCAAACAGGGGTAGGGGAGGGCACTAGAACTGTGTTCACACGCAGTCAAATGCACCCTGCGGTTAGGGGTACTGGAGGATATTAGGGGTATTGACAAATGAAGAGGGAAGGTCAATCACGAGGAGTTGCTACTCCCAGTAAATTCAACAGAGCATTCTGCCTGACCTAGGCTCCTGTGGAATCCCCGAGTGCTCTAGGATCTTCCCAACCTGTGGTAATTTTTAGGAGTCTATGATATTCAGTTGCCAGATACTTGCCAGATATCTGCAAATAATGGAGCCCTGCATGAAAGTAGATCAGAACCTGTTGCCTAATTGATTACGTTGCCATGGGACACGGGCAGGAAGCTGCCTTAAACTGAATTGGTCCATTGGTTATTATTGTTGACATTGCCTGGCAGTGACTCGCCAGGGTTTCAGACAAGGGTCTTTCCCAGCCCTGCCTGAAGATGTCTGGGATTTAATCTAGGACCTTCTGCATGCAAAGTAATGCTCAATCACTGAGCCATGGCCCTTCCTTCTTTCTATCTTTTCTCTCTTTCTCTCTCTCTGAGACTTGGTCCCAAAGACTTTTTCATTGACACTATTTCAGGCTGACCAAAAATGGACAAGCTCATGGATGTATTTTTCTCCTCCTTAGGTAGCTCGCCGATGGGGAATCCAGAAGAACAGGCCAGCTATGAACTATGACAAGCTCAGCCGTTCTCTTCGCTACTACTACGAGAAAGGCATCATGCAAAAGGCAAGTGGTTTGCTCCTTGCTCTGAACATCCCTGCTACGTGGGAACAGTGTGGCTGTAAAAGAACATGTTCCTTGGCGCAAGGATGAATGACTTTTAAGGATTAGCCTTCCTCTTGCCGCATCTAGGCACTTGGAAAAAAGGCAGCTGATACACCGTTGCATGGCGCCTTTCCAGATAATCACTTTATAGCACAGAAAAAACATTTCACTTGTTCTGCACGATCTGTGTGACTTCCCTTGAGGGTGTACATTTATTGTGGGGATATTGCATTTTCCAAGCGCTCAAACCGCAATAATTTGTGGCATGTTTAGGGGAGGAATAAGAGTCATCCCTGCAGATAAAAATCAATATACTATTTCAGTTGCATAGGTGCCCCTGCATGTTGTTGCATGTGAAGTTGGTATTGACACCTTCTTCTCCCCCCCCCCTCCCCTGAGCCATTTTCATAATATTCTGGTCCTTTTCATAGTATGTCCTTTTTTCATATTCAAGTAACTTGGTGGTTGTATTCTGATGTTCTCTGGAACACCACTATGAGGCAAAACTGACACCACCTTAAAGCAAAGTCCATAGAAATGTACCTCTGCTGGCTTGGAGTCCAAGTTGACAAGCCATTTGTCCGGGCTTTGAGACTCTCTGTGTAGAGTCTCAAACTGGGAGCTGAGACTGACAGTCTTTTCTGTGGATATTCCCTTTGCAGAATTAGGTCTCCCCCTCTCCTACAGTGGAGCATCATCGAAATGGAACAGAAAAAAGTACAATTCGGCCCCCAGCCCCTGTCAAGGCTGCCTACTTCCTGAGTGCCAGCTCCTCCAGCTGATTGCTTTTGGAAGGAATATTGGCAGGACTGGACTCTTCTTATGCTGATCACTGGAAATCTTGCTCAGCCCCCATCTCACCATCCATATTCTGAGATTTCACAAAGACGTTTTGCCTACCTACTTTGAAGCCTATCTTTGTGAGCCTGGGGGCTAAGTGCTTGCTCTCTACCCCAGTTAATGCTGAAATTCTTCAGAGGACCCGTTCTGTTCCTCAAACCAAATCCTGCATTTTTGCAGTGTGCTTGCAGAGTTGCACTTTGCCCATAACGCTAGATATGACATTGTGGGGAATATCCAGGAAAGGATAAAATGCAGTTCTGAAGAGTTCGGTTTGAGGTAGGGTTTATGAAAGGAGTTCACTAGCAAATCTTCTTTTTCTTCCTGCTCCCCACCACCAGAGATTGAGTCTATCTATTTGATGTTGTGTGAGGAGAGGAAAGTATTTTTCTAAGTAACATTAAAAGTAACCTTTGAAGGACATATTGTTAACAGCAGTTATAATTACCGTATTGTCCCGAGTATAAGACTCACCCTTATTTGGTGCTATTAAAAAATTTTAATTAAATCACTGGCATTAAATTGCAACAGCCTGATTATAAGACGCACCCCTAGTTTAAAAACTTAAATTAGGAGAAAAAAGTGAGTCTTGTACTCAGACCAATATGGTATTATTCTGTTCCTGTCTTGGCAAGAAATCCGTGTGTGTACACGTGCACATTCTTCCTCACCTGTGTTACTCTAATGGAAACTTCTGCTCTTTCTTTCAGGTGGCTGGAGAACGGTATGTCTACAAGTTTGTTTGTGACCCTGATGCCCTCTTCTCCATGGCCTTCCCTGACAATCAGCGCCCGTTCTTGAAAGCTGAACAGGACTGCCATGTGAATGAAGATGATACCTTACCTCTGACACACTTTGAAGATAACTCTGCATACCTCCTAGACCTGGATCACTGCAGCAACCTCCCCTATGCAGAGGGCTTTGCTTACTGACTTGCTGAACAGCTGAACACTGACATTAAGAGACTCCGGTTCCAACAAATAAGGGCAAATGGTTTTTGTAAAGATTTTCTGCTGTTCATAAAACTGCTCTTTGCAAGTATTATCAGAAGAGCCTAAAATACTTCATGGCCCTCCACCTGAAGACCACAATAGCATGGCTTAGTGAACCTGTTCTGGTCGCTTTGGCTGCAACCATGAAGAGAGATTGGGGAGGGACTGTCAGTGGGGAATGTCTTCTGGGCCCTGTTGCTAGGGACATGTGTGATGTACATGTTCATGGGACTTGAATAGACAGCGTGTGACTAGCAAATTGTCAAGAAAAAAAATATGCTATGTAACAATCACAATCCTTGTATCTACCTTGTATAATGGAAAGGGCTTTGATGTGCAGAGGGAGACCAATGCAGCATAAAGCCCTTGGAATGGGCCAAGGCTTAGTGTGGTGCTTCTGGCATGGCTGAATTAGCTCAGCCCTCTGGGTTCTCAGTGCACAGCTCTTTAATCTGAGGAAGGCTTTTTTTTCTTTCATTGTTTTGTCTGAAATAAGCAACCCAACCTAAAAGACAGCACTTAAAATACCAGATGCCTATGAGCCTAGCCGGCACTCGGCCACCTTCTCTGTTACAAGGCTGCACGTGGATGGCTTGCTTTTAGGGGGAAAGGGGGCTTGGCAGAAACTCTTTTTATGTTGTGGGGCAACATTTGTAATCAGATTTTTGTAGATTTTTGTATCTAAGGCAAAGCCACCTTTGGACAGAGGTGCTACTTTCATGCTTCTGGCAACGCCAGCACTAAGGGTACTGCAGCTTGGCGGGGGCCCTCTTTGGCTCACCATGTGCATATTTGCGTTGTGCTTTTCTGCACTGGATCCTGCCCTGGTCACTTTGCACAGTGTGCTGTGCATTTGGAACGTGCTCCTGTACAGCAGCAAAACACAAATGGCTTGGCGGATTTTTCCATGTCTGGGAACTGTGTGTGTGTGTGTATATAATACATGACAGCCCCAGCCATTGGGCCTTCTGCAAAGGTATGGACAGTTCTGATCCTAAGGCAGCATTGCCATGTTACTGCTGAGCTGCCTTTTTTCCAGGCCTTGTCTAGCTTGCAGACCAGAGAGACACAAAATGTGTATACCAACATATTTTTAGCTTAATTTGTAAGTTGCATTATCTTCTCTCGGATGCTTCGTGCAAGCTGCATATTTGAAGAGGGGTTTTTAAAAATACTACAACTTGGGTTTGTAAAAAATGTGGGGAGAGGGAGAAAGTCAGAGTGCTCAGTATATATAATATATATAAACCTGTCTCTGAATCCTTTTAAAAGTCTCCCTCTTCTCCTTCCTGGGGGCCTCATTGGCACGCACCTGTAACATGCTTGACCCAAATATGCATATCTTTCCCTGTGGGCTCCATGTTTTGTTGTAAATGCTGTATAGGACTTCTTTTTCCGCTTTGATAACTTTTGTTTGGGTTTTTGACTAACTTTTTTTTAAGTATGAAGATTAACTCTTTGTAGACGACTCAGCAACTCTCCCCAGAATGTATTGAGCGGCCTAACAGTGGCCCATTACAAAGCACAGGGTAGCAGTGCCAAACAGCTGCGGCCCCCACCATGCCCCAGGGCTTAACCAAACCAGTGGGGTTAGCTTTCTTTTTTTATTGGGTATGGGAAGTCTATAGTGCAGAAAGGGTTAATCTGAGGATTGATGTGAAATGACTATTGCCTGAGCAGGGCTATATAATCTCCTGCAAAGCTGCATTACATTCTGTACTGTGTACAATAAAGGATTTTTGCTTTCTGTTCAGGCACTGCTAGCACTGCCTCTTATTTCCCTCTCCTGATTCAGTTGTGCTTTCAACCCTGCCACACAGCAATGGGTTCTGCGGTTGATTCTCTGCTCCATGAGCTCTGGGTCTTTCCATCTCTGTATTTGTGTCTCCTGCCCGATCTCCCTTGCAGTGGATTGCAATCTCACAAGCCAGTAAGTCTTCCTCCTGCAACAATTGTGCTGACTCAAGTAATTCCTGAGGACAGTGGATATCACAACCGTGGCAGTCTCACAGAACATACCTTGCAGATATTCTCACAGAATATCTCATCACAAAGTGCCTTGTTCAGAAATCAGTTATCTTTCCCAACACCTCATCTCTCTTGCCTTGCTAACGTTTCTACAGCTTCCCCTACAATGCTGGCACACACACTTTGAATTATTTTGGAATTGATTTTTGCTATCATAATAATACATTAAAAAGGATGCTGCTGGTGAACCTTCGGTCCATCAGGTCTAAAACATCTTCCAAAATAGTCCACTTCTGGGAAGCCCACAAGCAGAACTTGAAAGCAATGGCCACCCTACTGTTTCCCCCGACATGGCATATAGCCAGCATGACTAGTAGTAGTAGATAGATTCGTCCTTCATGAAAATCCCCTTCTAAGACCTCATGGTTGTTGTTGTTGTTGTTCAGTCGTTAAGTCGTGTCCGACCCTTCGTGATCCCATGAACCATATCCCGCCAGGCCTTCCTGTCCTCCACTATCTTCCTGAGTTCGCTCATTTTCATGTTTGTTGCATCGGTAAGACCTCATGGACATCACTGTATCTAGTAGCAGTGAATTTCATAACTGAATAATGTGACCTGTGAAATACTTTTGTTGTTGTTCTGCAGCTGTTGCAAATCAATTTTAATTCATTCTCATTTGACAGATCCAGGAATCTATATTACTGTAAAGTGCAGGTCATCTACTGCAGAATCCATTTAGTATCCTACCCTTTCTCCAGGAAGCTTAAGACTGTACAGCATTCCCTTGTGTTATCCTCGCAATAAACCTTGTTTGAGGAATAGTCACCCAGTAAGCTTTGGCAGGGATTTGAAGCAGGTTGGACGCTCCAACTAGTGCTCCTTGGGATGCGCTTCCACTAATCAACCTCCATTGATTAGTGGGATGGGTTGCTGGGTGCACAGGCCTTTTAAGCAGTTTGGCAAAACTATAAGATCAGGCAAAACTATAAGCTAGATCAGGTTCCAGAATAGATGCCAAATCAAAGAAAGGGATCTCACACAAATTATGAATCGACTGCAAGTCTCTTGTCTTTTTTTGCTGCTCTTGTTCTACAGCTAGACCTTTTAATAGCATGCTCCAGTCTTCTTGAGCCTTACCATATTAACCATGAGCTGTCGATCGAAAGGTCGGCAGTTTGAATCCGCAACGGGGTGAGCTCTCGTTGCTTGGCCAGCTCCTGCCAACCTAGCAGTTCCAAAGCATGTTAATGTGAGTAGATAAGTAGGTACCGCTTGCGGGAAGGTAAACAGCGCTCTGTGCTGCGGCAAGGAGAGTCACGCCGGCCACATGACCACGGAGGCGTCTTCGGACAACGCTGGCTCTTCAGCTTTGAAATGGAGATGAGCACCACACCCTAGAGTCAGACACGACTGGACTTAATTGTCAGGGGTCACCTTTTTAATAGATCATGTAAAATGAATTCCTGTCCTACCAAACTGCACATTTGCCGTGATGCTGCTGCTTGTAGGCCATCAGTGGGTCTGTGTCAAGGCTGGGCATGCATACTGCCTTCCACTATCTGAACAGTTTCATTGCCTTTAAAATGGGTATGAAATGTCTTCCCCATGTGCTCATTGACCAACGGCCAGTAATGTAATTTCACTGTGATCAAGATTCAACGGCAGGTCACCTCTGCTTGCTTTATTTTATTTATTTATTTAAAAAATCCCGCCTTTTCCTATGCCGAAAGGCAAATGCCCAAGGCGGCTTACAACAAAGATTAAAATACATAATTTAAAATAATACATAAAATAAATTTAAACAGTACATAACCATACATAAACAACTTTAAAAACAATAAAATCCACTTTGGGGGGGGGTGACAATATGGAGCAGAGAAGCAGCTTGGCAGAGCATCTTGAGACACAGGAGGCAGCTCACGACCCATCACCCAAACGCTAGACGAAACAAAAATGTTTTGAGCCCTCGCCGAAAAGTCATGAGGGAGGGGGGTAGTTCTCAGATCCCCTGGCAGGGAGTTCCACAGTTGTGGCGCCACAGCAGAGAAGGCTCGCCCACGTGTTGCCACTCCCCTAACTTGCGATAGAGGTGGCACTTACAGAAGAGCCCCGTCAGATGACCTAAGAGAGCGGGCCGGAATGTATGGGAGAAGGCCATCCCTCAGATATCCTGGACCTGAACCGTGAAGGGCTTTAAAGGTCATTACCAATACCTTGAATTGGGCCTGGAAACGAATGGGCAGCCAGTGCAGCCGCTGAAGCAGCGGCTCAACAGAGTCAAACCGCCTGGCTCCAGTGACCACCCGGGCCACCGCATTCAGACACAGAGGCGTCGTCTGATATGGGGCGGTGGTGCGGTGGGCCCCAGGGCGTAGGGGCGGAAAGGCTCCGGGGGGGCGTGAGCCTCCTTAAGTTCCGTGATTTTTTCCCCTTTTTTTTCTTTTTTTCAGCGATTTTTCGGCGATTTAAAGTGCAAAAACAGGGTTTTTAACATGTATGTATGCTTTGCCGGCACTTAGCTTTGTATAGGCGCCGTTCCAGGATGATCTTCTTCCTGCTCCCGGGCGCTTCTCCCTGTGCCCGGGCGTGGGACTCTGTACCGCTCCCAGCAGCACTTTCCATAGTTTGCGCATGCGCAGACCCACGGAGTCTCCAGGGACGTTCTGGGCATGCGCAAACTCCCTGGAGCGTCCCTGGAGACTCCGTGGGTCTGCGCATGCGCAAACTACGGAAAGTGCTGCTGGGTGGCGGTACAGAGTCCCACTCACGGGCGCAGGGAGAAGCGCCCGGGAGCAGGAAGATCATCGAGGGAACGTCCTGGAACGGCGCCTAAACAAGCTGAGTGCCTGTTTTTGCACTTTAAATCGCCGAAAAATCGGCGAAAAAAGAAAAAAAAGCCAATAAAACTGTCAAAAATAGGTTTCGGTTTTGATTTTTGACAGTTTTATTGGGGGGCTTTGGGGGGGCGGCCCCAGATGCGGGGGCGCCTGGCGACCCCCCTGTTCAGATATGCCTTCTTTTCCTCCTTCCCCAAGTTCTGAATGAGGCTTCCTGTAGGTGAGTGTTTATCTCTGGCTTTCCAAGTCCCTGAAACATGGAAGGAACTTTAAACATCTATGGACTGCATCAACAGTGTTTGATGGCCTGGGAAATTATTCTGCTGCAAACTTCAGGTCATCTACTATAGACTCGCCCCTGTAGAATTGGAGAATCTTGGCTTACATTTTTTAGGCTCTCATGGTTTGTGGGAAGTGGAAAATATTGCTATAGAAGGGGCCTGAGAAGTCGCTGACTGGGCCAATCCTAACTCTGAAGATTATGCAATCTTTATGCATAAAGATTAGTACCCGTGCTTATCCTGGGTTGCAACAGCCCTGTGCAAGAGTAACTTGTAAAAAATACAGAAACAAAATCCTACTCCCCCTTTTGTTTTGAAAGTGCCCAAGGCAGCTAACAGTAGTAGTAATATAATAAAATATATTTATATTTATAATAAATATTATAATTGTCAAATTGACAAGAACAGGCACTTGAATTTAGGAGCGATATGAAAATAATGAATAGACGTAACTGTCTAGACATGCAGAAGGGTTATCTTCAAGCAGAACAGAGGAAAAAATACCTATCTGAAACCCTGGGGAGGAACTGCTAGTCAGTGTCGACAATTCTGAGCTAGACAGACCAAATGTCTGACTCAGTATAAGGCAGCTTCTTATGTCTTTTTTTTTTTTAAGGTATCCCCTGTGTCCGACTCTAGGGTGCGGTGCTCATCTCCGTTTCTAAGGCCGAAGAGCCAGCACTGTCCAAAGACGCTTCCATGGTCATGTGGCTGGCATAACTAATGGAACGCTTGCCAGGTGCAAGGGAGTGGTGACAGGATACTTGTATCTTGTTGTCTTATGTGCTCCCTGGGGCATCTGGTGGGGGCACTGTGTGATACAGGAAGCTGGACTAGATGGGCCTTTGGCCCGATCCAGCAGGGCTCTTCTTATGTTCTTGTGTTCTTACCTTCCCGCTGCAGTGGTACCTATTTATCTACTTGCAATTTCTTGCTTTCGAACTGCTAGGATGACAGGAGCTGGGACAGGAAACGGGAGCTCACTCCGTCACATGGCACTCGGGACTCAAACTGCTGTCCTACCCACTGGCGTCGCTTCGGTTGGGGCGGGGCTGTAAGTAATGCTCTGTCGTAGTCTCTTTACCGAGCGAGCAGGAGGCAACCCCACCCCCTCACTGTCAGAGCCTTTCCGGTGCGGAGAAAGCAGCAGGCAAGAGACCCTGCCTGCTGCTTTCTCCGCAGGGGACTGGCTCCGACAGTGAGGGGGCGGGGCTGCCTCCTGCTCGCTTGGTAAAGAGACTACGACGGAGTGTTACTTACAGCCCCGCCCCAACCGAAGCGACGCCACTGGTCCTACCGACCTTCCAGTCTGCAGTTCAGCATCTTAACCACTAAGCCACTGCGGCCCCTAGTGTGACCCTAAGATTTCAAGGGAGGTTCAGATTCTCCACTGCTAGCAAGGTGCATAAAACAGGTACCTCCATGGACTACATATTCCAGTCCTCATTACCAATGAGTAAGGGAATGTTTGCAGGGCAAATGTGTTCTGTTCAACACAAGTTGACATTTTTCAGTGGATGTTGACCCACTGAACCAGTTTTAAGAATATTTCAACTTTAATTCCTTTTTATTTATAAAAGATTTATATCCTGCTTGTGGATCTTGTGTCCAAATCACTTTCTAATTCCCCACTCCCTATTGGAAGATTTTTCAGGGTGTGGAGAGTCATGAACAGAAAGCATGGAGAAAAATAACAACCCTGTTAATTGGCCCTTATACTTGCAAACCCATCCATCTCTCTTGGGCTCAGAAGAATCCAGGAATGTGACTTGTCTATGTTGTTGAAGTGCAAATATGGACAAGGCATTTCTAAATATACTGCAGTATACTTCAGTGACAGTTTTGGAATGAGTCAAACCTAATTTACTTGTGATTTCAAGATACTAATCTGACATGTTTATTGGGACAGATGGGGTGGTGGTGGTTTGTAATACAGCACAGCTGAAGGATTCTAGGAACACAGCAGAGGCTAGCAATTATTAGAATTTCTCAGCCAATCGCTGAATGCTGCTTCTGCTGTGACAGTCTATTTTAACCCAAGGGTTGCCGGACTGGTATAAAACAAGTGCTGTCATTTGAGCACTCACTGAAGAAATTATTGGTTTCTTCTGGAGACTGGAGTCCAATAGTCACACTTCAAAACTATTCCTTTTGTCGTCTGTCTTACAGCGCAATCCTATCCAACTTACACCACCTGTGTAACCAGCGGTACAGCGAGAACGGGAGGCCCTAGAGCGGAAAGGGGATTCAAATCCCCTCCAAGAGGGATTCAAAGGAGATTTGAATCCCCTTTCTGTTCTGGGGCCTCCCATTCTCGCTGCACTGGTGGTGAAAGTTGGATAGGATTGTGCTGTTAGTCTTCTTACTTTCCAAACTGGAGTCTCACACACTCTGCTCTGAGACATGAAAGTGATGTTTTGTTTGTTCAAAAGCTGCAGTTGTTGAGCTGGGCTTCCATGGCAATAATAGATATACCTTGATTTGGGAGATGGTGACAGCAGTTTTGCTCTCAAATGCATGAGTGCACTTCCAGGAAGCAGCTTTTCCTAGAAGGCTCTTCAGCAGGTTTAACTAGATGTTCCAAAGGAAACATGGGCTGTCCGATCCCATGTTTCTTTCACAATGTTAATGCGGGGGTGTGTGTGTGTGTGTGCATCTTCAGGAGATAACTGATGGGCGTCAAGGAATGCCTCAACTGCCAATTCTTCCCCATACAATCCTCCACTGGCAAGTTTAAAATGTATTTTTCCCAAGCGTGCGCGCACACACACACACACACACACACACACACACCAAACCAACAGTGTGCCTAGCTGAAGCAACAAAAGGCTGAGGAAAATTGGCAGGCAGGTTAAGCACTCTCCTTCCCACCAAGCTCTACCTGTAAATGTAGACTCAGGATGGTGTAGTGGTTTGGGAGTCAGAATTGGACCTGGAAGATCCAGGTTCAAATCCCCGCTCAGCCACAAAGCTTCCTGGGTGACCTTGGGCCAGTTACTATCTCTCAGCCCCACCTACCTCACAGGGTTGTTGTGAGGACAAAAAGGAAGGGAGGAAATATGTACACCACTCTGAACTCCTTGGAGGAAGGGCGGTATAAAAATGTGAAAAATAATTTTAAAAAATGCCACCACCCCACACACACGAGTACTGTAATCTTAGGTACAAACTACTCAATATGCAGGAGATCTGCGAGCAGGATCTCCTGCCAGTTTTTAAAAGAAGTTAATAGCAGTTGCGTGTGTGTGTAGCAGGTTCAAATGATAGTGTTGGGGCTGCTTTAAATTTTTCCCCTTGCACCATTTTTCTGTGTTACCTCAACTCCCACCGCCAACCCAAGCTTCTATTTGCCTTGTAGGGGAAAACAAGTGCTTTACAATTGTGATACAGGTTGAGTATCCCTTATCCGGACTGCTTGGGACGGGCAGTTGACGGGAAGTTGTATGAATTTCGGATCTGTCTGGATTTTGGAATATTTGCATAAATATAATGAGATATCTATGCAAATATTCCAAAATCCAGACAGATCCGAAATTTTGGAATATTTGCATAAATATAATGAGATATCTCTCCTTCATGGATCATTGCCTTGTCGTGGTGAAGGGGCTTGCGTAACTCAATGAAGCCATGAGCTATGCCGTGCAGGGACACCCAAGACGGACAGGTCGTAGCAGAGAGTTCTGACTAAAAGTGATCCACTGGAGAAGGAAATGGCAACCCACTCCAGTAACCTTGCCAAGAAAATCCCATGAACAGTACCAAAAGGCTAAAAGATATGACGCCGGAAGATGAGCCCCTCAGGTCGGAAGGTGTCCAATATGCTACTGAGGAAGAGCGGAGGACTATTCCAAGTAGACCCAGAAAGAGTGAAGCGGTTGGGCCAAAGCCAATAGGACGTCCAACTGTGGATGTGTCTGAGGTTGAAAGGAAAATCCAATGCTGCAAGGAGCAATACTGCTTAGGAACATGGAATGTGAGGTCTATGAATCAAGGCAAGCTGGATGTGGTCAAAAATGAGATGATAAGATTGAACATTGACATCTTGGGAATCCGCGAACTAAAATGGACGGGCATGGGCGAATTTAAGTCAGGTGTAAAATAAAATAATAAAGCATAATAAAAAGCAGAGAAAAAGCACACTGTACACAACTCTCGCAACCATACATTGCTACTGGGAACACCATCGCCCTGACTATGCGAACTTTTGTTGGCATGGTGATATCTCTGCTTTTTATTATGCTGTCTAAGTTTGCCATAGCTTTCCTTCCAAGGAGTAAGCGTCTTTTAATTTCATGGCTGCTGTCTCCGTCTGCAGTGATCTTGGAGGCCAGAAAAGTAAAATCTGTTACTGCTTCCATTTCTGCCCCTTCTATTTGCCAGGAATTGATGGACCCAGATGCCATGATCTTAGTTTTATTAATGTTGAGTTTCAAGCCAACTTTTGCACTCTCCTCTTTCACCCTCATCAAGAGGCTCTTTAGTTCACTTTCTGCCATTAGGGTGGTATCGTCTGCATATCTGAGGTTGTTGATAGTTCTCCCGGCAATCTTGATTCCGGCTTGCGATTCATTCAGCCCTGCATTTCTCATAATGTACTCTGCGTATAAGTTAAATAGGCAGGGTGACAATATACAGCCTTGCCGTACTCCCTTCCCAACTTTGAACCAGTCGGTTGTTCCATGGCCGGTCCGAACTGTTGCTTCTTGACCTGCGTACAGGTTTCTCAGGAGACAGGTAAGGTGGTCTGGTACCCCCATCTCTTAAAACATATACATGTTTTAAATAAATAAATCTTATTATGGACAGAATCTATTTTTCTCCCCCCTATCTGTAATGTTATACATCCAGTCAATGATGCCTTCAGTTTTAGAAATATATGCATGTGAAAAATGAAATCCAGAGACAACAATCCATGCAGCAAAGATGCCTTCTTAAAAAAAAAATCGCACACACTGCGGAACAAAATGCAGTAGATAAACGTGTATGATAATCTTCCTTGAGTAGTTAAGTGAATAACTCATTTGGAAATGAAAGCCAGTATCATGGTTACTGCAGAAGCAGATGATATAAAAGAGTAATGGTGACCATTGGTCAGATTTGGTATCATTTTTACTTCATCACAACCAAACAGGCAACTGAGTCTGTAGTGGTGAAAGACAATGCATGGTGGTTATGCAAGAGATCGATGCGTATGCTATAGAAGGCAACACCTCTGGGCTATATCACAACTGACTCCGGGCACAATCCAATCCTACTTAGGCCGTCGTTGTAACCAGCGGCCCAGCAAAAATGGGAGGCCCCAGAACGGAAAGGGGATTCAAATGCCCTCCAAAAGGGGAATTCAAAGGGGATTTGAATCCCCTTTCCGTTCTGGGGCCTCCCGTTCTTGCTGCGCCGCTCGTTACAACGGTGGCCTAAGTAGGATTGGATTGCGCCCTCCATTCACTACGTCTCCCCACCACCAACCAGGCTCTTGTCTCATGCATTAAGGAGGTGGTGGACCGTTTCTTCTTAGTATTAAAATGTCGGTTGTTTGAAAGCCACCTGGAGTGTCAACATCAAGAATGGCTTAAGGAGCTCACCCAGTGAAACTGAAATGCACGCCAAGGTTGTGGATTTTTGCAAAGGCAACTAAAAGGTATACTCAACATTGCCATGGAAACAGCTGGATATTCTTTTCTTTTTTGTTCAGCAACCTTGATCTACTTCAGGACTTTTTGCCTACATTACAAAACATTACTTCTGTGAATGTTCCAGGCCAAATGAGTCACTGGAAATTGTTATATAATGTTATTATATGAATGATATAAATGTACATTTTGTACAATAATCACATTTTTCATTAACTGATCCATCTCTGTACATGAAGCACAATGATCAACCACCCACCCAGGACTTAGGAGGAGAATCTTCTGAACAACAATCTTTAATACACATTGTTTTCTGCCTCAAACATTTGGAGTGGGATTGCAAATAAATATCAAGGACAAAAATGTTTGGTAATTTCTTACTCTCTCTCTCTCTCTCTCTCTCTCTCTCTCTCTCTCTCTCTCACACACACACACACACACACACACACACACACACACACACACACACACACAAAAGACAGGTGTTGCACAATGTTTGGGGGGATCCATATTTTTAAATATTTCATTGCAGCAATAAAATGCAAAAGATTTGAGACAGAGCGGTAATAGTTAACTGCCATCTTAAACCTCTCCAAAACAGCAAGGTCTTTAACTTGCTGTCTAAAACCTCTTTGTGAAGAAGCCAAGCAAGACCTGCTCAGGAGGAAGTTTCATGGTCTAGGGTGCCACCAGTGAGGAGGGCCTGTCTTGCATAGCATAACTAACTACTGCACATCAGATGGCAAGGGGACATGGAGATAAGTTGTTATGGGAGAGGGCAGTCCTTAAGACCCTTAAGTTTATCCCAATTTATCCTCTAACAACTGTAAAAGACAGATAGGTTAACAGAATTAAAAACATTCATGATTTCCGGGAATTCTGTCATTTAATAAATAGCTAAAAAACTAAAGCATAAAAGATTACGCTTTAGTTTTTTAGCTATTTATTAAAAGACAGAATTCCTGGAAATCATGAATGTTTTTAATTCTGTTATATGGACGAGTTGTGAAAACCTGAGATTGTTTCTAATAGATAGGTTAGATTAGATAGGTTAGATTGACTCTTTACTTCTATATGTTATAATTTTAAAAAGCATTCTGAGCATGTGCAAAGTGCATTTCCTCCAACTAACCACACGGTGTGGGAATGAGCTATTTGTCTGGAGGGTGCTTGATACCCCCCTCTGGTGCCCCCTATAGATGCAGTCAAGAATATCACTTAAGAATGTAAGAGAAATAGGAAATATCTTCTGCCACACTGCTTAGACATATATCAGTCTTTCAATGCACCCACTATGTGTACCATTGTTTGGACATTTTGAGGGCTTTCATTTTAAAAGTACATTCCTAGCCTTTCTGGAAGCAAAGGAAATCTTTCAAATGTAAAGAGAAGGCTTGTCTGAGTTAATCAGTCTGTTTGGGTTAATACGGGTCGCTTAACCCATATCATGCTTGGCTGGACTCTCTTATTTTGAAATCAAATAGCTTGGGTTAAACTTAACTCTGTTCCCAGCTGAGACACAGACCAGAAGGTTAAGACTAGCCTTATGCTGAAGCGGAAAGTGTTAATGAATGAAAGTAGGAAATTCACAATTAAGGGGCAGATATGCAGACACCAGGCATCTAAGGTGCCTCTTAGATTGGATTACTGAATAAGTTATTTTTGTACAAGCCAAGATTCCTGGGTGTTTTGTTTGAAACTTTTAAAGGCATCTAGCAGGCAGGTTTGTACCTGTGTACAGGTGATGAAAGAAATCATCTGGTGGCTTTATACATCTGGCTCTAAATATCAATTATGAAATAAATACTGTTTTTGAAAGCTCTGTTGACTTGCAAGAATACAGTGTTTCAACTTAGGCACTAGAAAATTCATTTAGCCACTGCAAAACATAATCCTCCATCCATGCAAATTATTTTGATTATAAGCTTTACTTTCCCCAAAATGCTTAAGGTTTCCACATTTATTCCTAGGGAGATTCAAGTTATTGAGCCCGTTCAGATTATACCAGTGTCTATCGCATGAGTAGGAGTGTATACATGCACATGTGTCCCTCCCACACCCAGTGCACCATTCTGCCCCAGCATAGTTATGTGCTGGTGGAATGTAGTCTGCCTTATTTGTTTCAATTTAAATGTGCCATTTGAATGTTCTCTTTACTCTCCCACACGTGGCTGCACAAAGATGGAGAGGTGAGGAGAGACAAGCATGCACATGCTCCTCCTCATGCAATGAGCACCAGTATCATCCAAATAAATGATTTGCATCTGCTGAGAGAATTTGTGCTGTACATCATGGAATGTATTGTACTGTATTCCATTTAATTGGTATGATACTTAGTTATCCTACTTCCCCCCCCCCTCCTCACAACAAACCCTATGGGGTAACGTAGACTGAGAAATCATGACCGGTCCAAGGCTCACCTAGTGAGATTCATGGCTGAGTGAGAGGTTGACCTCAGGTCTTCCCAGGCCTATTCGGATACTCTAGCTACTGCGCCACACTGGTTTTCATGAATGTTATGAACGTTAAAGGTCCAAATTTAAAAATAATAAAATATAGGGGCACAAAAGTTCAAACTACAATAAACTCCATCTCTCTCATGACAAAGAAGAGGAGCATGTTCCAGCTATCTAGAGCTTATCAACATTTACAGTCTGGGCTAAGTTGGGCAGCCCAATCCTGTGTAGGATACGGCGGCCGGCCTAAAGGGCCAGCCGGAGGTCGCCGTATCCTATCAAGTTCCTGGGCAGGACTTGCACAGGATTGCACGGTAAGTTGGTTCATCAGTGGCAGAACTGAATTTCATGGTTGGTTTGGGTGTCCTTGCAACCTGGGATTCCAAAGTCCTGCAGTGAGCCAGTGTTCCCATTAAAACATACACCCAAAAACATGTGGGAGATGAACATCTGATGTGACCCCCTTACTAAGTGGATTGTTGTGGTGGCTGCTGGCTGTGAAGAAGCTGAGCTTGTACACTGTGGTGGGCCTGAGGATCAAAAAGGAGGATCAAGCTATGGGTTTCACCTCCTAATGCATTCCACTGGTTTACTCAGTGAAGAAGAGGAAGGAGGAAGTATCATAGCAGTGCACAGGAAAGCATTCACATGTCCAAAAAGTCAAAAGTCAGACTGTAATTGCACCACTGCTTGCCATTTTTTGACAAGCCAACAAGCACCTTGGTGAGGCTGTTTCACGAGTGTGAGACAGTCTTGGATATTTAATCTACTGGAATAACTGGAAGCACAATGTTCCTTTTTCAAGGCTAATTTTCTTCTGCTCTCATGAGTCATTATATCCTGTGTGTTGTTAAACCTTTGTCTTACCTGCTCATTAATTTTATTCCTAATGATACTCAGTTGGATATTCACAAACGCTAGGAAGAGTTCATGAGCATTTCTTTGGAATGTTATAGGAGGGAATTACAATCCATCGCTCAAGCAGAGACAACAGCGTTCCAACAAATGCTTTTGCTGCTAATCCCAAAGCAAACATACTCAGACAGACAGACTTTTCTTTCTTTCAGTTGTGGCAGGAAGCACAGATTTTGCCTGCGAAACATTTGTGAGTGCCTTTCCACATAGTCGCCCAGGTCCAATACGAGGAAGTAAGAATGCAAAGACAGTGTGTGTGTGCGCACAGATTTCTTACTACTGCTGGCTTATAGCCTAGCCTTTTTTAATAATTATTACTATAAATACATTTCATTATTAACAAGATTTAGCATACTAAATACATATTTGTGCATTAGGAAGGGGCTGTTGCTTAGTGAAAGAGCAGCAACTTTGTGTGTATAAAATCCCAGCTTCAATCACCAGCATCTTCAGGTAAGGCAGCGAAAAATTCCTGTCTGACACCTTGAAGAGTCAATGTTGACAGTACTGAGCTAAGTGAATCAATGTCTGTCTTGGCATAAGTAAGGCAGCTTCCCATATTTCTGTTGCTTATTATTGCACATAATTCAAATTTCTTCCCATGAAGTTAACAGGGAGATATCACATTTCCTGTGCTATATATATTTTGTAACTGAGAAAATGCAAGCCCGCCCCCCCCCCTCCAATTTGGCATCTATTGCTACTTGGCATGCCCAGTCTTAGTGTGGCTGCATGAATCTATAGTCTGTGACATCATCAATGATGAGCAACACGGTTCTTCCTACACAATCATTTTAGGGGCTTCTCTTCTACATGTATTTGCTTGTTTATTAGTTATTTGGCTGCTGTGCTGTGCACTCCCTGGTTGTGCTACCCAGCACCGGAGTGCTTCTCCAGCTGCTGTTTTTTGTTGTTGTTTTTAGTTATCCCAACCCCATAAGAATATAAGAGGGCCTTGTTGTGTCAGACCAAAGGCCTATCCAGTCCAGCATCCTGTTTCCTACAGTGGCCCACCTGATAACTCTCTGGGAGATTCGCAAGAAGGTGATGGTGACAATATCCCTCTCTCCTGCCATTGATCTCCAACAATAGTATTCAGAGGCATTCTGCCTCTCTGAGCCAAGAGGTAGCATACAGCAGCCATCATGACACTAGTAGCCATCGATAGACTTGTCCTCCATGAATTGATCTAACCCACTTGCAAAGCTATCTAGAGTAGTGGCCATCATAACATCTTCTGGGAGCAAATCCCATACATTAATTGTGTGCTGTGTGAAGTACCGGTACTTCCTTTTTTCTCTTCTAAATTTCCCACCCATCAATTTCAAGGGATGCCCCAGGGTCCCTGGAATACTCATTCAGGTTTATTTTTCTGTGTAGAGAAAATACAGACTATCCCCAGCCAGCACAGAGATTCTCCTTCCTTCAGTTACATATAGTGGAGTGCTCTTTGTGCTGTACTGGGGCTTGGGAATCTGAAACCTTGGATCTGGGAATACCCCTGGGAAGACTGAGGACAGGTGTACAAGGCTTTAACATTTTCCTTGATCATGTGGAAAGGATCTCAGAAGCAATCCAGCATTCTAGTTACTGACCAGAACGTGCATCTGGCTGCTACAAAGCAGTCATAAAGCGTGCTCCGACAGCACTAAGTGCCACAGCACCAGTGGGAAGGCCTCGTATGCTGGCGGATCCCAGAGGACCCGCTGAGGCAGGTAAGATGGCATGGGAGGAGGGAAGGGGGAGGACAGAATGTGGGGTGTGTGGAATGGACCCAGGAGGGGGACAGGTTCAGCAGTGGTGGCGCCAGCCAAATCCCAACCCCTTTCCCTGGCCTGATTTGCCTTCATCCTTCATGGATCAATGCGGGCTTGCCCTAGCAATATCACTGGCACAGGTCTGAGTTGAATTGACCCATAATGCTTACCCTGGGGCAAGGGGACAAATGTCCCCTTACCTCAAGGAGACCTCCAGCAGCCAAAACTCCCCCATGGGATACAGCTGAGGCTGCACCACTGCTGCATCGCCGCATGGGTAGTTAGTTAGGCCGTTAGGCCGTTAGTTAGCTTTTGAAAAAGTAAGTACAGTATCTGTAAGAAGTAGGAATTATTCTTCCCAGCCACCAGTCTGTTCTCAGCTAGGAATGGGTAGAAACTTTTGCAAAAACAAATATCACAAAGAACTGTTGACAAGTTACTGAGGAATGGCTGAAAACATTGGACCTGACATGCAGTGCAATCCTATGCATGTCTACACAGAAGAAATAAACTCCATTGAACTCAATGGGAGTTATTCCCACGCAAATATGTCTAGGGTTGCATCCCTAGAGACAGTCATGTGCAACTACTAGCCCAAAACAGTGAACAGGGATGCACATTCCCAGCCAGATTGCAAGATGAATGGAAAGGCAGGCACATCTCCATGATGAGTTGCAGATGGGACACACTTGCATCTGGGTGTACATCATCATTTGATCTGTGCTTGTGTTTCCTGATCTGGCAATGAAAATGCCATATAGAAGCTTCCATTCACATGTAGATCTGGACTGGGGCAACTGTGAGTCATTTGCCCAGAAAGGCAGAGCTGGAAGTCGATGCCATCCCACTACCACCCCATTCTTCAAACAGCTGCAGACAGATTCCCATTATCATGTGCAACTGTCATACAGGACATAGATACCTAGAGGCTTAGATCATAAGGACACTCTTTAAATCATCTCTTATACTGGCTCTGCATGATATGTGCATTTGCTGCCCAGATCTGTAGTGGCACTGCAACCCAGAACACCACGCCACCCAATGCCACCTTGGGTTTGCTGCCTCTATGCAATTTGTTTTTTAAAGGCAGCTGCTTATCAAGCTCCTCGCATGGTTTCATCAGTTGTGGAAGTGCAGGACTTCCAGTCTGATTTAAAGGGACTGCACAAATGAAGGAGGTCCTTCAGCAAGGTAAGGAGAAAGCAAGCTAAGGAGCAATTTAAGGAAGCAAATGGTCCACTTTTTGCTTGCTTTTAGCAGGCAGAAAGCAGATCGGTGTGGTTTGTATGTATCCACAATAGACTGGAAGGAGGCAGTGCTCACATTCTCAAGTGAAGGGCACCCTGAATCTGCAGCCTTCTCACACACACTCCACAATCTGCTGCTGATGCCACCCACATCACCTCGCCTAATGGATGGGCCACTCCTGCACATCTGAGTTCACAAAGTGCTGAGGATTCTGGGAGCGAATTGTTAGTAAGGTAACCATATTAACACTTAAAAGATAAGGAATATGCTCTATGAAACTCTACAGAGCTGTGAAACTCTGGAAGAGGAGCCTGTTGAGATGCCCCTTGAAATGCGAAACAAATGACATCTCGTACCTATGTACCGTATTTCTTCAAGTCTAAGGCGCCATTGATTCTAAGGCGTACCTTTACTTTCAGTACCACCAGCAGGGGAAAAAAAATCCATCGATTGTAAGACTCACCTCCCTTCATTGAATCTACCCACTCAGCATCAACTCTCCCCAGCATGTCTCCTGCAGCTGAGGATGACTGAGTGTACTGCCTTTGCACAGCATTTCTGGCCCCGCCAGAAAGTGCCATTTCCTTCATTACCTGGGCTTGGGGGAGCTTCAGGGAGGCCTGTGCAACCCTCTGCAGGCCTCCCTGATCTTCAAAAACAGCGATTTTTGGCCATTTCTGGTTTTCGCGAAAACTGGAAATGGCTGAAAATCACCGTTTTTTGCCAAACTGAAGATCGGGGAGGCCTTCAGAGGGTCGCACAGGTCTCCCTGAAGCTCTCCCAAGCCCCAGTAAGTAAGAAGATAGCATTTTGGGGTGCTTTTTGGAGACCTTCGATTGTAAGACGCACCCCAGTTTTTGAAATGCGTAATTGGGAAAAAACATGCGTCTTAGAATTGAAGAAATACAGTAGTTACTTCTACCCTGTTTGTGTGTCCTTCCACTCCTACTAAAGTAACCCAATTTCATAAGTGAAGAAGCAAATCACAGCCTGAAGTATAGGGTTTGAAAGGCACTTGGGTGACGATGGGCTTTCACTGAAAATAAATGGAGAACAAGCACCCAACTGTCATTTTTTGCCTTTGAAATTTTAATGTGTGGTTATACAAGCATACAAGAAATGAACTTCATTTGTTATGCAGTGGCACGCAATGCAATGTGCAGTTTCATTAAATTCTGGGGTCAGTGCCCAGGGACTCATGCTGTGCATGAGACTACAGTAGGATTACGCTACTGATTTTCCCACATACTCAACACAAGAAACCATTTCATCTGTTTCCCAAATGAGCTGCTTCTCATTCTGCCTTTGTGTAGCATGTCGGAGAAAGAGTGAACGGACAAAACCTTTCCAGCAATGAGGACAAGGTGATCCCAGCAGGCTTGTTCAAACATGTCACTAAGAACTTTGTAATGTGACTTATGTCTGGTGTTTCTGCTAGCTTCTTTCGCCTAGGGACTTGCTTCTGACTTCTGTCATGATGAAGCCACTACAAAGTCATCTGTGCATGTGATTGGACTTACAAAGTCCTAATGCATCTCTGTCATCATAGCCTGGGTGATGTCTTGAATAAAGTATTGGCCTTGGATTGGGGAGATCCAGCTTCAAATCCCCTCTCAGTCATAACGTTCACTGGGTGGTTGGGGCACAATCTCTCAACCCTAACCTGCCACCCAGAACTATTAAGAAGATAAAGGAGATCATTCCATGCCCACAGCACTGAGCTTCTTGGAAGAGGAGCAAGATATAAATAAATAGCAGCTCAGCAGCTCATCCCACATTCTGAGATTTTCTGGAAGGTGATGGACCCAGCATCTATCACAAATATATCGGAGTATTCACAAGAGCTAGGCCAGCGGGTGGCGCAGTGGGCTAAACCACTGAACCATGAGCTGTCGATCGAAAGGTCGGCAGTTTGATTCCGCACGACGGCTCCTGCCAACCTAGCAGTTCGAAAGCAAGAAATTGCAAGTAGATTCATAGGTACTGCGTCAGCGGGACGGTAACAGCGTTCCATGCGCCTCGGTGTTGAGTCATGCCGGCCACATGACCATGGAAACGTCTTCGGACAGCGTTGGCTCTTCGGCTTTGAAACAGAGATGAGCACCGCTCCCTAGAGTCAGACACGACTGGACTTAATTGTCAAGGGATACCTTTACCTTTACCTATTCACAAGAGCAGCCATCACACATTGCTTTGTATTCTGTCAGTATAAGGTTGGGTCTCCCCATCCAGTCAAGATACTCATTTAGGTAGGCTTACCAGATCTCCAACCGGGACAGAGTGCTAGACCTTTAGAAGAAGGAATGTGGGCAGGTGTAGCTTGTTAAACCTTAGAGCACAATCCTAGGCATGTCTACTCAGAAGCAAGCCCCACTTCAGTGGGCAAGCCCCTGAAGAAGGAATGTGGGCAAGCCCCTGCCCACATTCCTTCTTCTAAAGGTCTAGCACAGGGGTTCTCAACCTTTGGAGGCCCGGGTACCCCCTATCACGGTCCAATTTTCTGAAGTACCCCCTGCTAATTAACTGCTAATTAATTGGATTAATTAATTAATTAATTAATCATTAAATAAAAAAGTACTAAAATAATTTTAAATGTGAAAAATGTCTTATTTAACTCTGTGTGTGTGAGTGAGAGTGAGAGTGAGTGAGAGAGAGAGAGAGAGAGATGCAAGGATCTCTTTTTTTTCTCCAAGTCACACTTCCCAAAATCAGCTCCTCCCTCCCCCACCCCACCAAAGTACATTTTCCAAAGTACAAAAATAAGCCCAAAACCAAAATCAGAGAGACAGAAGGGCTCTGAAAATAATTCCATTTAAAATCCATGTTAATTAACACTTAATTAGCTGCTGGTGGGCAGATAAGGGGCAGGGCTTGGCGTACCCCCAGCAAGAGGTTTGCGTACTCCTAGGGGTACCCGTACCACAGGTTGAAAACCTCTGGTCTAGCACTGTCCTGGTTGGAGATCTGGTAAGCCTACACTTAGGTGACCCTTAACTTTAGAAGGGAATTGCTTGGACCAGTTCTAAGATAACGTTTAACAGCACAATTCTGTCTAGCTAGGCTGCAGTGCGGGCATAGAGCTCACGCTGCATCCTATCCAGACAGGACCCAGCACCAGCGCAGTTGGAGCACTCCTCGGGGAAAGGGGAGTAGAGTCCCAGCCACCCTGATGGGTCTACACTCTACACGAATGTGCGGCAGCTATTTTGCTGGCACACATTCAAGTGTGCTGTGTAACAGCAGTCAGGCCTGGGAAGGGGGGTAGGATTTCAGTGGAGCCGCTGCCACCAATTCCTCCCTCTTTCCAGGCCCAGCTGACCAATCCCCCCTCCCAGAATGCCCCATCCCACCCTCCCCCACCCCACTACTGGCCAGTGGGGAACTTACCTTCCCTGGTGGGTACTGTGTGGCATGTGGGGCAGGTGAAATGGCTCCAGTCTCGCCTATTCACTGGGTGTCTCAAAGTGCTTTATGGCACTTTGCAGCACCCTAGACTGGCAGAGCAGCACTCCGCCAGTCTAAAGTTTAGACTGGATTGCACCGTAAGACTCATACAAAGCTGTCTTGCACACAAGTCAAACCATTAGTCTATCTAGCCAAGTAGCATCTGCTTTGACCATCTGCAGCTATCCAAGGTCTCAGACACCTTTCCCAGCCTGCTACCCAAGGTTATTTCAAAGAAAGAGGCCAGGGATTGAGCTCAGAACCTTCTGCATACTAACTATGGAGCTATGGTTCACTCCTACAGGAAGTGACCCTCAGAAAGTACAGGTGGGCCCCCATATCCACGGATTCGCTATCCACGGTTTCAGTTATCCACGGATCGCGGGGACCCCCCCCCCCCAGGCTTTTACTTTTTTCCCAGTAAACTTCATTTCTTCCTTAAACAAACAGGAGAAGCAGCCTCTGGCTTAACAGAAACCTTGCAGAGCCTCTCTAGGACTTAGTTTCGTTCTACTTGCCTGCAATGGAGGCTGCTTCTCCGTTTGCTTTAAGGAAGAAACAAAGCTTGCTGAAAGAAAAATAAGAGTTTGGGGGGGCGCGCACACCTGCCCACAGGGGAGGCAGGGCGGGGGGCCCTCAGGAAAACATGGAGGGGGTGTTTGCTCTTATCCATGGTTTCAAGTATCCACGGAGGGGCCTGGATAGCCTTACCATAGTCCCGGTTCTGACCGGGACAATCACGTTTTGGGAGCCCAATCCCCGGCTCCCGGCCGGTCTCCGTCATTGTCCCGGCCAGCTGGGACTTGCCCCCGGCTGCGCGAGGCTGCAAGCACTTTGAAAATGTCCGAGTTCACTCGGACATTTTCAAAGTGCTTCCAGCCTTGTTGCGTACTTGCACGAAGCTGGAAGCTCTCCGAAACGGCCTGAGTGAACTCGGGTCATTTCGGAGAGCTTCCAGCTTCGCGTGACGAGGCTGGAGAGCTTCCAGCCTCATCGCGTAGTCACGCGAGAAGCTGGAAGCTCTCCGAAAAAGCCTGAGTGAACTCGGGTCATTTCGGAGAGCTTACAGCTTCGCACGACGAGGCTGGAGAGCTTCCAGCCTCATCTCGTAGTCGCGCGAGAAGCTGGAAGCTCTCTCTCGTTTTGGAGAGCTTACAGCTTCGCTGGGGCAAAGTCCTCACCCCCAGCCATGCCCCTGGCCACGCCCCCAATCCCAGCCGTGTCCCGGCCATTATTGCTTCCGCCCCCCCCCCCCGCATCGGGGTGTTGTAAGCACCACGGGTGGGACAAGTGATTTAAGCTCGTTTTGATTCGGTGAGCAGACACCAAACTCCAAGGCAGGAGAAAGCACCCGAGAGAGAGAGAGAGAGAGAGAGAGAGAGAGAGAGAGAGAGAGAGAGAGAGAGAGAGAGAGAGAGAGAGAGAGAGAGATCCGCAGTTGCGGAGGCGCCAAAAATAGAGCTCTTGATAGACCAGCGCTGAGGTAAAAAGGAAGATCTTTACTCTGCTAGCAAAGGACACAGAATGCAGGACAAAATGTGTAACATACATAATCAATACAAAAACTTATATACATTTCATTATTTCATTTAGAACCATGGAGTACATTGTTCAACGAATACATAATAAAGAAGAACCAATACAGAATAGGATCCAAGGAATTGCACTTCGATACAGCCAATAAGATATTGGATTCAAACCTCCCGCCAATGAGATGCAGCAGTGACAGTTGTAAACAGTAAACCAATAAAAAGACAGATTTTATTAAGAAACCAATGAAAGGTGTGATGCTTTGTGTTACTGGGAACCAATGGGTTGGAGGGTCTGGGCTATTGTGTGGCAGAGGTAATAGGATTAGGTCCCCACCCAAGACGTCTAGGGTAAAGTGAGGTTTTCCTGTGTTTATAAATGGGAACTTTTTTGAAGCCAGCTTGACACAAAAGCAGTGATTTCCGGCTAGATAGCTCATGGGTGCCTGACAATGGGACCCGTCCCACTGGCACCAGGCAGCATGAGGTGACACATTGACAGACAATTGAATTCTTATGACACAGTAAAGCAGACACAATGAGTCTAGGGTGGGAGGGAAATGGTGGTGTTTACAAGAGAAGGTACACAAAGGTTTGAAATCAAGGAAAATGGTAGCAGTCCGGGTCCTCACCATGCTTCTGGAATTCCCCTTTTCCCCTGCCCCCAGCTGGCTCCCCAGGTAGAAGGCAGCCATTTGGGATCAGCACAGAATAGGAGCCACTGTGAGCTGGCATGAGTTATGTTTTAAAATGGTCATACCCCTACTCCCTGCAGCGCAGATTTTGGCAGGAGGCGCACCCCCCGGTGCCGTTTGCACCTCCGGTTCCCGCCTTCGTTTAACCTCTTGTGTCTGGGCCGAGGGTGGGTGAAGGGGCCATACCCGCACTCATCCATGCCTCTCCGGGACCCCAAGCAGGGTGCTGAGACTTTAACCCAGCTTTTTACCAGCTGCAAAATATGTTGCGTTGCTTCCAGGAGCCTCTCCGCTCAGCGTAAGGCTAGCCTTGGCCGAGCGGGAGGATCGGGACCCTTCTGTGCAGGGACCCATCCCTGGGGAGATCCCGATGATCCTCAGTGAGGAGCCGGCAACATAACTCTCAGGGGAACCTCAAAAGCACAGTGTTTTTCCAGAAAACCCCATTTTCCCAGAATTAGGTTACTGCCACTTTAAAGCTGTCAGTGGAGAGAAGGCAAAGGTTCAGAACGGGAAGGCAAAGGTTCGGAGCCGGGTCAGTAATCCTCTTAATAGGAGACACGCGTCGTCTAGCGGTTCTTGGCTGTACGCCCAGAAAGAGGATTAAAGGCTTAAAGAGTTAAGCGGCTTAAAGGATTAAGTAGGTACAGGGTGAACTTTGCTGGCTGCAGCTTCTCTTGGGGCTCAGAAAAGCTTGCGGCAGGCACGTGCCTGTGAACTCTTGCCCTCTGCTGGCACGCGCCAGCCCTCAGAGTATGTGCAAACCGGAAAAGAAGCCGAATTTTAAATGTGGTTGGCTTAAAATGGCTGTATCTCGGTGGTTCCTTGACGGATTTGGATGGGGTCAAAGGCAGGGGGTTCATGGGAGGGTGCTTTATGAAATAAAAATATTTGGGGAGGGGTGGGTCCCTTACAACAGGGGGGGATCTGGTAAGGCTAGGCCTGGAACATATCCCCAGTGGATATGGGGGGAGTACTGTATCCACAGGGTAAAGAAAGTGTTTTTCAGTTTTCCTATATCAGATGCTTATGTGTACCAACTTGTTAAGAACCAAGTGAACCAAGAGAGCAAACACATGTGATACAGATGTTGCTAGACTGGACCACTTCAGAGTGCAGGTGGGAGATCAAATGTGGACTGGTCTCCCACGTAGAAAATTCTCTGCACTTATTTCACTAACATCACAGAGATAAGTTAGCCAAGTACTACTTCAGGTGATTCATCAGTGGGGTTGTAAGTTAAGGACACATTTGTTTATTTTAAAAGCTATTTTGGTTCTGGTATGTTAAGTATAATAAGACATGAAGATTAAAAAATTTCAGATGACCTTTCATTCTAATGAGCAGTAGGCCTTACAGTGCAATTCCATCCTTAAGTTACACCAGCTGGACAAGGATAGGATTGCTACTAAGTTCCATGTCGGTGCAACTCCAAGGTACAATAGTGTAGGGAAGTTACAACCTGGTTACAATGGTGTAAATGTAAGTCAGTCTTATGGCACAATCCTATTGTGCCCTTGCACCGGCGGAGCGTGTACTCAGCCAGTGCAGACTGTCGCAAGCATGCTGTAAAACATGTTGCAATAGTGCACCAGAAAGGAGCACTGGCAGCAGAGGTGTCACTAGTGTTTGCATCACCAGGTGTGAGAGCTCATCACATCACCCCAGTGGTGTCACTAGATTTGGTGTCACCCAGTGCGTTAACTCATGGTGTCACCCCATTAACTTTATTTTTATATATAGCAGTACAGGTCACCCAACAAATCAGTAACCAACAAAAAACCAGTGGCCAACTTGATGATACACAACTGAATAAGAGTTCTAGTATTAGCTTTGACACATAGAAATGAGAGCTGACTCATACTAACACCTTATTTGTTCTATGCTGTGTCATAATAACACCTCATTGGCTCTTGGAACAATCAGTCTTATTGGTCAATTTTGAGTTAAGGAAATCCACTTTTTGTTACATAAGGTAATTGTGTTTTCTTTTTCCAGATATTTGGCCATACCTTTGGTTGAATACAGATAATTCAACATGGTTTATTTCATTACATTTTGCATTGAATTACCTTTCCAATGATATATAATGTTATGGTATTATTCATCATAAAAACAAATTTTCCAAAAGGTTTCCATAATTTTAGCCACTAGTGGAGTCACCCTCCAAAGGGTGTCACCCAGTGCAGTTCGCACCAACCGCACCCCTAGTGACGCCACTGGGTGGCGGGAAGGCCTTCACTTTCCTGCTGGCTCCAGCGCAAAGAGTGGCACAGGTAAGATCATGCGCTGAGTGGCACAGAGGCGGGAGGAGGGCAGGGAGGAGGTAGAACAGGATGGGAGATGGGCAGTAATGGGGCTGGGTGGGTGGATTGGGCCCTGGAGAGGGTGGGATTGGCTGCGCCAGGGCACGTCACATCCTATCACCCTTCCCAGGCCTGACTCACCAACACAGGGGCATATGGCTGACACAGGTTCAAGGAGACCCATTGCACGGGCTGGGCCTTTCACCAGGGCAAGGGGACTCAAGGGGTCCCCTTACCTTGAGGAGACCTCCCGCCTTCTAAATCCCCCCAGGATGCAGCGTAGCCCATGCTGGCACCGCTGCAGCAGTGTGGGGGAACTTAGGTAGCGTTGGGCTATTAGTTTTGAGTGAGCATAGTTAAACTGGAGTGAGGTGGAAGAACTGGGTGGTTCTGGGGGCATGGTGCAGGACCAGGGAAGTGGCCAGCTTAGTTCCGATCCTATGTTCTTTCAGAGACGCTCCCACCAGCATAAAGCCATGATGACAACAAAGTGCTCATAATATATTAGTGAATACTATACAAAGTAAATACGTTGAACTCAGAGAGCTCAAAAACGTTCCCCCACCTCTTCCTGTTCTCTCCATACACCATGACCGTGGAGCATATTGTACCAACTGGTCATGACAGTGTAAGCTTCAGCTTAATGGCAGCCATTTAAGGTTAAACGATAAGATTGACCTCCTCATCTATGAAATCGTGCATAATTGCACTTCCTTTCACATCGTAAGTCTGAATTGAGGTCTTGGCAACGCACACATTTACTTAAATGTACTTGATTAATTGATTCAGGTGTAGATGATTAATCAACTAAACATTCTTTAGTCAGTTGACAGCCCTAGTATTTTGTTTTATTTTATTGGATAAGTGAGGCTTCCCAATGTACATAGAAATATACACATCTGATCTGAAGCATGAGTTTACAGTAATTTCTAGAAACTTGCTTAAATTTAACTTGCCACCACCAAAAAGGACTTTGCAAACATTACCAGAAACGACTAGATTTGTTTGTTTTTGTTTGTTTGTTTGTTTGTTTGTTTGTTTATATGAACACTTAGTACTTTATTGGCATAAATGAACACTTCTATCCCAACTTTCCCTTCCAGCAGATAGGTGCCCAAGATGGGTGACAAGCAAACTGATGAATGTCAATAACAAATAAAACAATTAAAAAAATAAAACAAAACTAAAGCTGCACTTCTATGCATGCTTTCTTGAGAGTAGACTCCATTGAATACAATGGGACTTACCGGTACTTCTGAATAATACATAGTGCTCTGTAAGCCACCAGAAGGACCTCAGATTTGCATTTATATACCTCATACACATCCCACTCTCCTCCTTGCAAATTCCACAGACCCTAAAGTGGTAAACTCACATCTGAAAAAAAAAAAGTTAAGAAAAAGGAGTTTGCTTGTGGGATTAAGAAAAACATTGGCAGATGTTGCCCTCTAGTGTCCAAATGAATTATTTCCTTTTGCCTAAAGGAAAATGACAAAGGAACAACTGAAGTGTGTCAGTAGTTAATAATACATCATAATGCATCAACTACTACAGGGTTTCTCAACCAATGATACTAGTGGTACTAGTACCACCAGTGGTTATTCGGCCAGCTGCTGGTGGTACTTGGACCACTGGAACCCCGCTCCAACAAGGCATTTTCGGACGCGCAGTTTTCGCTCCCGAGAGGCTCCTGCTTTTGGCCAAGCCTCTCTGGAATGCTGAGAAGGGCTCTCCCACCTGCTGAGAACCTACGTTTTATGGCCTCTGAAAACCTGAAAACCCGGAAGTAACTGGTGATGATGTCATCACCAGTTACTTCCTGTGGTACACAGCAGGAGAGTGTCGCCGGAGGTAGTACTCTACCGGGAAGGGGTTGAGAACCCCTGAACAACTACATTCCCACATTTTCCCACCACCACTCCCCACATCATTATGGCTCTTGACCTTAGCAAGCATCCCAGCATCAAAGTTGCAGAGGATCAGGTCACCCCTGCTTACAGGCTCCAGGTTAGCTGCCCGCTAACTTCTTTGAGCCTGTTTACATGCTACAAGCCTCTGTTCTTTTTGCTCCCACAGACTAAGGGCGCAATCCTTTCCAACTTATGCCACCGGATGAGCTCTGCTCAATCCTATCCAACTTATGCCACCAGTGTAACCAGTGGTGCAGCGAGAACGGGAGGCCCCAGAACGGAAAGGGGGTTCAAATCCCCTTTGAATTCCCCTTTGGGGAATTTGGGGATTCCCCTTTGGGGAATTCCCTTTCCATTCTGGGGTCTCCCGTTCTCGATGCACCGCTGGTTGGTATCACCAGATGATTTTGTTTCCTTTGGATGAGAGAACACTGGAGACTTATGGAGTTTTTGAAATGATGTATTTACAAATACTCAAGCAGAGCACATTGGAAGCAAATAAACTCATAAAAACAAACAGCAAACCCACTGATCTTGCATGCATCAAATCACCAGAGAGCAAATTGTGAACTCCAAGCCCTGGCCCCTCCATGACTTCCAATTTGGCTAAACTCACAACTCTCTCTGTGTCCCCAAATCAAACTGCTGTTTTCTTCTCACATGCATACATACTGTATACACAGACAGGCCCCTGCATAGCACTAGTTTCAGGCTCCATTCTGCAGGTGAGTCAGCTATTCACCAAGCAATTGAGGGAATTATTGTCCCACCCTGATCAGCAAGCAATCAGTATAACAAAGGATTGGCCACCCAACAGCCAGAACATGTTTTCACAGCCAATTAAAGAGTTCTGCTTGCTGGTGTCTTCCATGCTGTTGATATTTAGAACACATTAAATAAATTTCAGACTTCTCTTCAATGATATATTGTGAACCACACTTTGCACCTCAGTTGACATGACCCTCAAATCAGAAAACCAGTCCTGCTCGACTTTTCCAATAATATTGTATCAAGACAAGCGCTTGGCAGTCATCTATTTATTTAACACATTGAGGTGGTGGTGGTGGTGGTGGTGGTGGTGATGATGATGATGATGATTTCTGTTTCAAAAGGTAGACAGTGAACATTACTCTTCTGGATCTATCGTGTCTGATTTATTTGTCAGTGTGTTTGGGGATCTATCACACTCCCTTTGATAACAATGGAATCACACTATGAACTGAAACTTCACAGTGCAATCCTATACTCCTGAACACCAGTCCAAGCTGCATAGAAAATGGCATATGCCTTGGGCTCTGGCACAACAAGAGGTATGCCAACACAGCAGTTCCACCATCATAGCCCCAGTTCTGCCAACAGTCATGCCACAGACACCAGCACAACACTGTGCTGATGTACCTCCAATACCAGTGCAATTACCACCAGGGCAAACGCCCAAGTGGGGTGGAGTAGTGGGAGGGATATGGGCAGGATGAGGAGGAGTCAACAACATATCATTCATATCATAACATATCAGACAACAGACACACTTCAAATGTCAGCAAAATGTTATGCCAATGTCAGAGCTAGTGTAGGAATTTTAAAAAAACTCATATGGAACAATGGGGAAGGGAAAAACACTGGCAAATCTCACCTCCTGCCTCCCCTCAACCCTGCCCACTTTCCAATGGCAGAGCATGGGATTCAGATTACACTGGGCAGCCAATCACAGTACACCTTCCCCAGTACTAAAAACCCTGTCAGGAGACCAGGGTGCGCAGCATGGAGCTATACCTCTCTCTCTGCCTCTCGTCATGCGTGTGCGTGCGCACGCGCGCACGCACACACACGCACACACGCACACACACACACACACACACACACACACACACAGAGTGATGATGGGAACTATGGAGAAAGGGCACTTTTGCACAAACAGCCCATTGCCCCTCCCGACAGAAATGACAAGGCACTTGATAACCCTTGTCTTCTCAGAATTCTTATTGCAAGGACTGTGTTCCAGGGGGACTTCACACCGAAACACTCAAGTGGAACTTGCACTCTACAACAGGGGGAGCAAAGACTATGTATCCCCCACAGGTAAGCAATGGAGAGGAGTAGATCCCATGCTGCACCAGATTGATGCTGCATATGTCTCATGTCCTGATGTCCAAATACTGTACTGACATTTAACAATACCAAAATTTGGTATTGTCAAATGTGTCTTTGCTATAGTATAAACTGTGTTGCATAACCATCCCTTCCTTTTGCAACAGCTAAGAGCAGTGAGTGTCTGCTCCCTTGTGATAAATGCCAGGTGCTCCAACCATTGCCACTGCTGTCCAAATACACATCTGGAGCCCTTTTGTTTTTCATGATTGCAGCATTGCCACAAGGGGCAGAACTTGAAGAGTCATTGCTCAGAGTTCCACTGCAACCTCCACGAAGGGAAGAGAAAGGTCATGCTCTGTAATGCTGAGTGTGTGAATCAGGCTCTCCTAGTGCCTGCATCAGCTGGGGTGCTTGCTGAGAGGTGACGTGTGTGCTGCTAAATGAGTGCCCTTGCGTGAATCAGGCTCTCCCACCTTCCGTTTTACTAGAACACGCACGTCCTGTGACGCAATATCATTGGAGGAGAAGTGGGCCCTCGAAAAGCAGCTTTCCCCACCCCGATGTTAGCCTCCCTCTCGCTAGGGTTCTTGAGAAGATAGGCAGTGTGTCTTTGGATGGTCCATATCCTTCCTCTTGTAAGTTGACGCTTCGCTAAGCCTCCAGCGAATGAAAAGTGCTCAGGCCATGCCCTCCCTGGCTACTGAGCTAGTGAAGGGCCCTAAAGCAAGATGGCAGCAGAGAGAGGCGTCGCTCAGTGTATCTTGGCTGCGAGACCCGCAGGGAGGCCTTTTTCTCATAGCCTGGGCACAGCACCGTGGGTGCTCCGTGGCTCCCCTGGCTGGTTTCCGTGGCTTCCTGGGGAGCCAAAACTCACAGCACACCACTGTCTTAGACACAAAAAAAGATTCAGACCTGGTTCAGGAAGGTTGTTACATCATGTAATCTCATATTATACTGCCAAGTATAGAATAATACATAATAAATAGAATACAGTATAGAGTCATTTTATGTGGTACTTTTTTCTGTTGTCAAAGCAGTCCACAATCATTTCAGTTGACTTTACAATAGCACTGTATGCAAGCTATTGTTGTTGTTGTCTCCATAATAATGATGGGGGCTGAGGTTGCCTAGTAAACTGCTGTTTGAGCTGAGATTTGAACCTCCAACTCATAACTCATGTTCTTAACCATCACATTAAACCACACTCTGCGAAGGACACAACAGCATTGCTAATTCACAGAAAATACACTACTGAGGTAAGAAATACATTTTTATTGCACGGTCTCAAAAACGGAGCAACATCCGAAAAAGAAACACACAAGTGGGGTGGCCAACCATCTCGTCCCAGCAGGACTCTAATTCCTTCACAAGTTTTCTGACAGACAGCCAAGTAGCAGATGTCAGTGAGGTCTGGTTACACCAGTTTGCTCACTATCTGTCATGGAGTTTACAAAGCAACAGGGGCCTGTGTGGAACATGTAAATCAGCAACCCCAGAGGAACAGCTGAGATCACACTGGTCACTGCTGCCAGGCATAGGGCAGGTTTCCCTTGTGGTCTGCACGACTTGCCATGTGTCCCCTTCCCCTGTTGGACAGCTGCCTGTGGAGACCAAGAGAAACACAAAACACGTAGTAAAACAGATAAAAACATCATTCATACATGGTCTCTGGACCTGAATACATACAGTACTCTGTAAGTCCTATCCTGTCTAGCAGGACGCAGCGGTACACATAAGGCGCACATAAAGATTGGACCTGCCCCAGCGCAGTTGGTGGCCTCTTCAGGATAAAGGGACATTTGTCCCTTTACACCGAGTAACGTCAGCCGCCAGGATGGGTCTCCTCGAATGTATGTCAGCAAAATTGCTGGCATACATTCGAGAGGCCCGTGTATGGCCGAACAGGCCCAGGAAGGAGGATAGGATATAGCAGAGGAGGCCTCTGCTGATCCCTCCCTCTTCCCGGGCACAATCCTCCAATCCCCCCCCTCCTGGAATACTCTTGTTCCACCTTCCCCCTGTGCCTCCACTGCCCAGCAGGGCCTTACCATTCCTCTGCAGCGCTGCTGTTCTGCATTCTGCCTTATATGGCACATTTGCAACACCCTAGACTGGCGGAGTGGTCATTCCACCAGTCTTAGGTTAGACAGGATTGTGCTGTGTGTTTGTGAGGGAGAGTAGTGCTACCTGGGAGTACATGCAGCAGTGCCCCAATTGGGGGTGAGGTGAGAGCATGGTGGCTCAGAGGGACCAGGGAAGCACCAAGCTTAAAAGCAAGAATCAGCAAAGAATGTGAGAAAAAGACAAAAGAAAAAGCACCCATTTTCCTGGGTTCATTCTTGTACCATTTCACTCAACTTCACACCCCATTACATTTTGTGTGTGTGTCACTTCTCCATTTTTAGAGACTATACATTCCATATTGTGTGTTTGTAGTAACCAGTTACAGCACATGGCCCACTTTGGACACAATTCCAACAGAAAACCAGACATACAGCGCAATCGATCCTAACCAACTTTCCAGCGCTGGTGCAGCCGCAATGCAGCCCCGAGGTAAGGGAACAAATGTTCCCTCACCTTGAAGAGGCCTCCATGACTACCCCTGCACTGCAAAATGCAATGTGCGCCCTGTTGACACTGTTACATCGCGCTGGGAAGTTGGTTAGGATTGCATTGATAGTTTGTGCTGGATCACCATGTGCACCACTGTGTGGTCTCATGATGTCAGAAGGCTACTTTCCTTGCGATTGTATTGTTCAAGAAGAAAACATCTGTGCTTTCCTTTCTGGCAGGCTCATTTGTACCAACTTCTGCTTTCTTAGCTGAGAAAACTGAAAACAAACCAGCCTGTTTAGGCCATTTCATACTTCTGCTCAGGAAACCAGTTTACTAGGTTATTTAAGGCATTAACAGTGCAATCCTGACTAGGATCCGGCCGGCGGCCCATGGCCACCCGCTGGATCCTGTACACTGGCAGCCAGCGTGGCCGCCGGGCAGGAGGTCTACTTGGGAAAGGGGACGCTTGTCCCCTTCCCCGAGTGTAAACGGAGGCTGCCCAGATGGGCTTCCTCAGATTACCGCCAGCTAGGAGGCCGTGTAAAGGCCCTGGTGCCCAGCGGGGGTCAGGATACGGCCGAAGGCCGTCCCCCGCACCCTCCTGGGCCAATGGCCACCATCCCCCGCCTAGCCATCCACCCCCTCACCCGCCTGATCCTGTCTTACCTGGGTCAGGTGGCTGGCAGGAGCTCCATCATCGAAGCAGGGGAGGCCGGCCCTGCTCTAGTCGCAAACGGTGCAGGAGTTTACGTGAGGATTGGCCTGCCCGACTGTATTCCTGAACACTTACCTGGGAGTAAGCTCCACTGGAAAAAATGGGACTTACTTCTGAGTAGACATGCATAGTATTGCACTGTAACACGCCTTAGACGGAGGATACAACCTAAGTCTAATAATAACCTCTATCCATGAGGAAAACAAAGAGATAACTGTCTATGAAGAGGTTATCTGAACAAAGTAAAAGTCCTAAAGTCCTTACGCATCAGTAAACTGTTTTTTTTTACCTATTCAACAATTTTTTTAAATACTGTATTTCTTATGAAAAAGTAGTTAGTTATTTTTACTACAATGTAGTTCATTCGTAGTTAAAGCTACTTTTTAAAGTGGTAAGTTGATTAGTTAGGGAAAAAAACCAGTACAGTACTGTAGTATTAGTGCTCATCAATGATGAGTCATCATCATTGGTATTTATACTTAATTTAAACCTAAGCAAAGACTAAACAGTTCCAGACGGCTCTCTTAATGGCAAAGTAAAGAATTTAGGGACAAATTTCAATCGCACATTCACAGCAACAGTGTTGCGAACTGCTTGGACTCCCTGGAGGTACTCAGGAAAACCGATAAAATAACAATACATTTTATTAACATCATCAACACCAGAAGGCCGCACCTCCTCCTCCGGCTCCCCGCGAAGGGAGGGAGAGAGGGGGGGGAGGAGAAAGAAGGAGGAGCGCGAGACTCCGGCGCGCAGAGCGCGCGGCCACAGGGGCGGGGCTTCAGAAGCGTCGTCATTTCCTCTGCAGAGAAGGCTTGAGAGCGGACGGTTTTTTGGTGCTAGCAACCGCGGTTGGCGTCCAAGAGTCCGAGGAGGGAGGATGAGCGACAGCGGGGAGCAGAACTACGGCGAGCGGGTAATAAGCAGAGCCTGCGAGCGCTGCTTAAGCGGCCCGCTTGGTGCAGAGAGAGAGGGAAAAAAGACGCATTTCGGGGGGCCCTCTTTGGTATATAACTTCCCCTCACGGGACCGGGCGTGAAAGAAGCTGCCGTTACACGAAAGGTACAAGCAGAGCGAGGAGAAGGCCCTGAGGCGGGAAGCTGCTCGAGCCGGGAGGCGGCCTAGCTACTCCTCCCTCCCCGGTCTATATTAGTTTGGCGCGAGAAAACGGCCCACCATTTCCTGCAAAGGGGGCGCTCTTACGGAGCGCTCTATGGTGAGCCTCCCCCGCCGGCGCCATCTTGGGCTGGTGACCTGAATGAGCGCGCCGCCGCGGGGACAAAATGGCTGCGCAGGACTTAACGCGCTGCTACTTGCGTGCTTGAGGGCTGCCTCTGCAGGCTCTGCCCAAGGAGCAGCTGCAAAGCTTGTCCCCTTTTCGCCTATGAAATGCTGTCTCAGAACTTGAGCTCGCGACACCCACAGGCGAGTCCGAGTTTAGAGACTGGAGTGTTTGGTTCTTGTCATGATTTCCTACGAACCTTTTATGGTCAAACACAGCACTGTCCACCTGGGAATATCATATGTATATGTGCCCATTCCTCCGCCCCCGGTGATTGCTCCTAATAGAGGAAGCATCTTTGAGCAACGCTGTGGTTTTTACATAGTTATATGCTAGCCGCACGTTGAGAGAGTTAGGGTAATAGCAGTGTATTGAAACATTTCCAGGTAGTGGAGTAGCATCTTCAGCATAACTTGTTTGGTCACTAATCCATGCTGTAAATGTCTCTGGTATTGAGATAAGAAACAAGCGAGGCAATCGTTAAACAACGGAAACTTA
The DNA here is from genome assembly GCA_026170595.1 of Plestiodon gilberti rubricaudatus. Taxonomy (NCBI): domain Eukaryota; kingdom Metazoa; phylum Chordata; class Lepidosauria; order Squamata; family Scincidae; genus Plestiodon; species Plestiodon gilberti. The sequence goes on from JANXHW010000003.1 coordinate 42,659,790, forward strand.
CGGTACATGTCATATACAACTTTTAGAGTGCATGTGTTGTGCTTCTAAGTAATAGTTTAAAAAATGCTCAGGCTGTTGGTTAAGTGTGACTGAATTTCATGCACTTAAAAGCAAAGAGGCAGAAAAGATTAAGCAATAACTTAGAATTTATGGCACATATATGTAAAGTACTGTGATCACTTGGTAACTGCTATTTGTACAACAAATCTCTACGGTAGGCCTGTATTATCCCCATATTGCAAATGGGGCCTAAAAGGATACTAGTTTCACTAGTTTGCCTTACGGCTATCTTGAGATTTGATTGCCTTATCCTCAGCTCAAAGTCAAGTTATGAAATTCCATTTTTGCACAGGGCAAGAAATAAAGTGGGGAAATAATATATTTAAAATAAATGGAAAACCAAGTAGTGAAGTACAATATGCTTTTGTCGCAAAAGACAAATTTTGCTAGCCCTGATCTCTCTTGTGGGTCAACATAGATACCGTGTAAGGGGCTGCATGATCGAGCCATTTACTAATATTAATAGACATTACATGAAATGGTTGAAAGATACTCTGATGCTATCAAATGTCAGCTGGTCGTATGACAAATTCCAGACGGTATAACTCAGAAATAAAAGTTTGAGAATATTTTCGCAAGTTGTCACAACGTGACCAGATTACAGAATTAAAAATTCTCATGCTGCCGGGAAACTCTGTTGTTTAAAACAAATTTATTTTGATAAACAAATTCAGCAGTTATTGCAGGCTTTTGATGTTTCGCCAGCAAACATTTGTGGCATCTTATGAGCATTAGACATATCAGGTGTTTTGGTCATCCTCAGTGTGGTCAGAATAAGAGTAGCGGCAAGCACTGTGGCACCTAGTCCTGCCCACTCTTGCATTGCAGTAATGATAGCAGTGGCTTATTATTATTATTATAATTAACAGTATTTATATACCGCTTTTCAACAAAAAGTTCACAAAGCGGTTTACAGACGAAATCAAATAGAGTTGTAGTGGACTACAGTGGACCCTCACTTTACAATTGGTTCAGCATGCATTAAATCACTTTACAATGGACTCTCCATCATAAAATAAGGTTCACTGTATGATAAGTTATGCACTTTACAAATATGCACTGCTGTGACCAGAGAGAGAACAAGTAATGGCAACCATATGACGAGGCAGAAGGAGCTCCTCGCACCTTTGTTCCTCGCCTGCCCAGCAATGGCCCTGCTCCACGAGAGGCAGCAGAGCCAGCAACAGCACCTCCCTTTCTGGGGTGGCTGTGGCGGGGTCATGGTGAGCACCTGAAATAGTTGAGGAGGGATGGGTTCTTGCTAAAACAAGGCGGGAGGGGAAGGGAAGGGGTGAGGCGGCTCCTCTCATTTTCATTTCTCTCCAGCTCATTTTGTAGCTCAGCAAAAATAACTCAAAAGAGCTTGCTGCATGTCTCTAGTGAAATGGCAGTGGTGGCAGCTGGGCAAGATGAGGATGGCTGGGTCTGTTGCAAGAGAAGGATGTGAGAAATGAAAGTATTTTTACTACGCTTGGTGGTAAGGAACTAGGTTGGGATTTGCAACTCAGTGTAAGGGAGGTCATTTGAGGTTGAATGGCTTCCAATGTCTTAGAACAAATTACTGTAACTGCTCCAAAAAAATGAGTGTAGTATTGGGTTCACCTTACGATGGATTCTCTGAAATAATTATTGTAAAGCAAGGGTCCACTGTATTCCTTGCCCTCTTATCACAGTCCAAGTTACCTGGGCAAGTAAGGTTTGGAATTGGGTATCTCCAAGACCAGCTTGCCCCACTTTCCCTGTGGCAGCTGGAGTATGTGCAGAAAGAGGGATATCCTGCTCCCTCGCTTGCTTAGCTTACCTTGTTCTCCCCTGTTGAGTGTTTTGATCTAGCTGGGGAGCCAAGCAGAGAGATAAACAAACCAGGAGAGCTTTTGATTTTTCCCTTTTCAACTTCATACTGTCCATGCACACACAACTGAGCTAAGAGAGAATAACTGGGGCCTGTGTATAAGGAACATAATGAGAGGGAACCTCTTCTGTCTGTGTTCAACTCTTGAGCCAGGCAGGGCTGCAAGAGAAGAAAGGTAGCTTTCCATAAGAAGTGGTATTATTATTAATTATTATTAACAGTATTTATATACCGCTTTTCAACAAAAAGTTCACAAAGCAGTTTACAGACAAAATCAAATGATTAAATGGCTCCCTGTCCCAAAAGGGCTCACAATCTAAAAATAAACTCTGAGTCTTAAATAAAAATGAGTCTTCAGAGTTGCTTCAATATTATGTATTTATGGTTACATGGAAAACGTGTTGTATATCATGTGCACATAACAAGCGTGTTTTTCTGGTACATGGATCATACAGGTACATGCACCTGGCAGCTGGGTTTGGTAGCAGCTGTCTGACAAAATAAATTTTAAAAACTAATTGATTTATATTCTGTTTGCCACTTTGAATACACTAGAGTAGACAAATGGGCAGAATTAAAATTCAGTAAACAAAATTCATAAAGACAGCAAATAACAGTTCCAACATGAGCAGCTAACACAGCAGCAAAAATGTTTATGGAGTAGTGTGCACATCCTTTTTCCTGTAGTGTAGTGGCATTTATTGGTGTCCAACTTTGGGCTCTATCTAAAGACAATATATAGTTTTGTTTCCATGGCATCGTAGGCCTTACAGTATAACTTGTGTTTAGTGTGGAATAGGGCTGTGAGCTGCCATTTGGTTACTGTTTGATAGCTGCCATTCATCCTTGTAAAATTTAGCTTATCAAGATTGTTTGTTAAATATAAATTAATATAGCCATTACATTACATAGCCATTTCTCATATAGCCATTACATCTCAAATAAAAGGCATTTTTTTTTAGCATAGCAGTGTATATTTGCAGCAATGTCCCTGCTCTGAAGCAAGCTCTGGTATGAAAAATATGAAAGTGTGTGTGTGTGTGTGTGTGTGTGTGTGGTAGAGGTAGAGGTAGAGGTGAATGTATGTTTAGGTTCCCCAGAGCTGCTGGTCAGAACATTAATTGCTCCCTAGTTAGACTGAAGTTTGTGTTTCAAGTAATTGAAGTATATTTTCCTTGCACTTCCTTGGTGCAGAAATGAATGCAAGTACCATAGCTTTTTGCTCTTTAGAAGCTAAAGGTTAAATTCAGAATATTTGGGAAATAGGAGCACTCAAAGAAAATCTAATCACAAACCAGTCAATGGTCTTTTGCTGAAATTTACTGATGGAATTTCAGTTTGGGGCACACACACAAGCAGCTAAAATGTTGATTCTTTCTGGTAGATTTAAAATCATTCTATATCTTAAAGTTGTTGCTCTTCCAGCTAGAGGTGGTGTAGGCTCAACTTATTTTATTTGGTGGTAATACGTCTATGAAAAGGCAATTGAATTTCACCAAGCATTGGTTGAAAGGGAGGAACTGAGCATTAGTTGCTGACTGCTGTAGATCCAGTTACCTCTTACTAGATACATTATTATACGGAGGGTATGTACAAGAGCCTGGGTGGATGAGAAGTGGTGTAAGAAGGGCAGTATCAGACCCTGTACCAGTGAGGAAGACATAATGATGGGATGGTATATACAGTGAACGATCTAGGTTGGAAGGGGTGTATGACGTAGTCAGTTGAGATGAGTAAGATCTCTGAAACGCTATTTAAAAGGGGGGACATAAAACATTAAATTACATTTAAAGCTTTCTGAGCTTCACATGGAATAGTTAAGTTAACTTTATTATTTAGGATGTGTGTGTTACAATCAACTACTGCGTTCACACAAGGATCATTGTCATGTAAAATGCAATAAACTTTTCCTTCTTCTGTTTCCTAAAAACAGCCCTTATAGAGAGAATCTGGATAACTAGTACAATTACATTAATTTCAATAGGAAAAATTCTAACTCATTCCAAAGCCATTCCAAGGTCACTCCAAAATCACCTTAAATGCCTAATAGCATAAGGAAAAAGTTGTGTAACTGTAAAATAGAATAAATATTTAACAACATTACAACAAAGTGTTAACGTCAACAATGAAAATGTTTCAGAAGTTCTAGCATCACACAATGAAGTCTAGCACCTTAAGATTTAGTTGCAAACTGAACAACTCTCTTACTTTTCACCTGTTTTTCCATTTTTCCCATGATTTTTCATCTTTTGTTCTTCAGCCAGGATCCATATTCACAATAATTTGTAGAAACACAGCACATAAACAGATACTCTGCAAAAGAGCGTGTAATACACATGCCTTGAAAGCATGGGGATGTGCTGCCCATCAGGCAGTGCGTCTCACACGACGGAGGAACCTTTTCTGGGGTCACTCTGTCCTCAAAGGGTCCTGAAGAGCACTTTCCCTAAAGCCCTCAGGAGCACACCTGAGAAAGGGGATGCAACGCAAGTATTCATATCTGTGGTCTTTGAACTTTAAAAACAAAGTTTTGCAATCTGTCTGTAGGTTAGGATAGTTGTCAAGCATTCTTGCAACAGTCCTGCCTAAGTCAAGTAAATATGACTTGGGAACTAACAGGACCTGGCTGCTGACAGAAGAAAGATTTATGGATGAGCAGAATAGAGATTTAGAGATGATTAGTTGACTTAATTTACTTATTAGATTTTTATACCGCTTTTCTAAAATTCAAAGCAGTGTACAGCAAACATAACAAAACTAATACATAATTAAAAACCCATCAAAACCATCCAGTTAAAATTAAATATTAAAATATAATTACAATTAAAAGAGAGTGCAGAGCAGATTAAAATTGAAAAACACACATGTCGCAGCAGAAAAGTAAAAAGACTTGTAATCTAATGCACAGTGGCCTAAATGCTGCTGCACCATAGATCTTTAATCTACTTTCCTTAGGGACTTTGGAAAAGACTGAAATATAAGCAGCAGTCTCTATTATCCTTCCCTATCAGATGGGGTAGCTCTGTGCTTACCTGCTCTGGTGATTACAAAGAGGGAATTGAACAGGTTGGCATAGCACCTTCTGGCTCAGCCCATGTGGAAAAGCTAAGATGGAAGGGTGGGACAAGGTGGCGTGTTGCATCATAGTAGCTCATGCCTTTTTACAAATTGCCTCTACTTCATTATGCTTATTTCATAGCATTTTGTTAAAGGGGGGGGGTAGGTAGGTAGGTACATTTCCTAGGTACACAATATTTTTACAGAAGGAATTGCATGAACTAGAATAGTCTTGGTGGGTTTTTAAAAACGTTTTTCATAGCAAGTGTGTGTCTGTAATAAAAAAAAATCCTACTATTTGGGCTCTTGTAGAATAGCTTCATATGAGTATTGCTCCAGATTAAATAGTTTGCAAATCTATGCTTGGAAAACCATGTATTCTTGGAAACATTTCCTGCCTTTTTTAAAAGTACAGTTGGTCCTCATTATCTGCAGGGAATCTGTTCCAGGATCCCCCACAAATAACAAAATTTACCAGTTATCAAACCCACGGAGGGGGCCAATTCCGAGAAACCGGAAGTGCCTTTCAGAAGCCTCCAGGAGGCCTTCTGAGGCCCTCCTTCCACAGATCTGGAACCTGTGGTTAATCGAATCCTCTGGTTCTGAACCCGCAGGAAAAAAAGTTGACTGTAACTTGCCTTTTCCGTCATTGGCTCTATTATGCCAAAAACATTCAGCTCTATGTGTGGTTTAAGCATGTAGCTTCTGTGTGCCATATGCTTGACTTCAAATTAACCTGAGATTAACTTGTTAATTAATAACAATTATCTGATGAATAACCTGGGCAGTGTAGTGAATTCAAATTCTGTCTTTATTTCTTAGTTGACTAGTATGACAGAGTGTAATCCTGAAATAAAAGCAGGTTGAATTGAAGTAGTTGTATTTCTGGAAATAAGTATGCATATTAATTGGTTTGCAATAACAAATATTTGCTTGAAATTAAAACCCTGGGTAGTAACTCCGTGAACATAATCCCAAATCTCTGCTTGTGCTGCCCACTTACACTTTGCACTACAGCAAGTATACAGTTTTGCTTAGGGAAACAGTTGCAAGAGTAAGGATTTCTGGTTTGGGTTACAGAAGGTCCCTGATTTACATAACATTTGAGTTAGGAACGTCCAATTTACAATAGGCTTGGTCAGGACTTTGAAGCAGGTACAGCTGCTTTGAGACAACCCAAGCAGCAGAATAACTTTGAAAAGAGTTGCCCCTTTGTGGCAACAGGGAAAAATAGCTCAGTAATGCTGAAAATCAGGAGCTTCTTCAGGGCAGAAGGGCAGGAGAGGATGCAGTCAGCAAGGTAAGGGGTGATTCACACTACACTTTTCCAGGCGCGGATGCCCCTGCCCCAGCGCGCAGAGCTGGCTGGAAGCCCTCCTGCTGTCCCGCCTTCTTATGAAGGTGATTGGAGGTAGTTCTGATTGGCATGCAGCCACTCTCCCCCCCATCCGATTGGTAGGCTGCAGTAGCTCCGCGAACCCGCCCAGCTCCGCGAAGCCCGCCCCCTCAAAAGATGAGGGGAAGCCATTTTTCCAGCTTCTGCATTGCGGAGCTCGCAGCTGCTCCGCTTGCATCCAAAATGCTGTCAAAGAGCTCCGCGCATCTCCGTTACGTGCCTGGATTTGTGTAGTGTGAATCGGCCTTAAGGCTGATTGGGCACTGGGAGAGCTGAAATGCTGGGGATCATTAATACTGTGTTAGGAAAAGTGGACTCTGAATGGAAAACAGCAGAATAACAAAATACAGCCACCTTTTACTATTACGAAGTAGGAAAGGGGGAGAGGGAAGGGTTAAAGCTGAATTTGATAAGGCCCCCTACAGCTGCCATTTACTCTTTAAAAAGCTAACACCGAGAAAGTCTTGGTCTAAACCTTATAATTTAATTATGATTAATGTGACTAAAAATTAAGACCAAAGGAATATTCTTACGACAGCACCCTTCTGTGTTGTAATTGCTTTGGCCCAGTTGGATGCCCAAGAGTTGTACTTTTGCCCACAGGCAAGTCTTTGGAATTGCACTGACTATCCAAGTTACAAGCGACTGCACTGGAGCTTTCACACAAGTCCAGTACTGTACATCCTTTGCTTTTGCGCAGGCACAATAGTACTGAGCGAGCAAGTACCAGATGTTTTGACATATGTACATGTCAACTTAAGTACAGAGCCCTGGAACCTAATCTGGACTTAAGTGGGGGACTTAGTGTACATGTATAGCAGTGCAATCTCTATACATGTTTTCTCAGAAGTAACTGCCATTGAGTTTGCTGGCACTTCCAAGTAAGTGCAGTTAGGATTGCAGCCTAAGCAGGTTAAAGGTGTTCATGTCTTGCTTTCAACAAATGCTATAAGTAGCATGCTGCTGCGTCATAGCACGGACGCAGGGTCAGCCGAAGGTTGGGAAGCAGTTTCAGTTTCTGTTTCCTGGTCTTCGACTGAGCCTGCGTCTTTGCTAAAAGCAGCAACATGCTACTTATAGCCTTTGTTGAAAGCAGGACAAACACCATTTTAAGGTAAAAGAATCACCAGGGGAGCGTGTGGGGGGGGCCTGAAGGGGGCTGTGGAGCTTGAGACTCGGCTCTGCAGAACCAGTTTCAAGCAATTGTTGCGTTGCAAATAGAACGAACCATCATCGGGATTCAGGGTTATAAAAATATTTATAAATGCAAAAATTGTAAAAAGCCAGCAATCTTACAAAACAAGTTAAAAATCACACTGATTAAAACTGCTTTAAAATCCACAGCCAAGTACAATGAAAACATTTCAGATTTTTCTTGGCATTACGTTTCGCTCATCTGCTATGAGCATTTTCAAATGCAAAGCCTGTTTGCGTTTGTGCCACGCTGGCCCATTTTCAGCTGTTTGCGCAACAGTTAGCTTAAATGGGTGCAGGGGCTGTAAAAGATAGCGTTCGCCCCATCCGCGGGTTCCAGGTATCCGTGAGGGGGGCCAGGAACCAATCTCCTGCGGATACTGGGGGGGCGCTATTTGTCCCTGGGTATTATATTAGAAAATGGACTTTTAATTCTTCAAGTTGGCATTAACTATGGTGTTTTGAAAAAAGGTAACTGATTCGGTTTTAAGAGATTGTCAGTGCAGACTGCATTTTTATAGAGAGGTGTTGAAAATCTCAGCGGAGGAAGCATCATGTTTGTAAAAATCCTGCATACAGTAATAGACATAGATATTGCCATTTTCTGCGTGGAAAATACTGGCTGTTAGACCAATAGTTAGACCAATAGTTATCTAAGCGTAGGACTTGGACATGTCGTGATCCAATTTTCACAGTAAGTCCACATAGCGTGCATATTAGTTAACACACCAAAGTAGTGACTGAAAACGTAGATATGCAAACAAGCCAAAATGTAATAGCATATGTCAGCGGTTCTGACATCTTTGCCCCATGACCCACTTTCAGTACAGAGCTTGTGATCACATCACCGCCAAAGCTTCTGGGTTGCCAAGCTTTTGCATTAAGAACAGCCGGCCACCGAGCCTCTGCATCCAAGCCACCCTGGGCCTCGTTGCGTCAGACCTCCATAACAGGTGTCTGCAGGTGAGCTTCCTGTAGCAGATGCAGTATGCAAACTGGCCAGTTGTCTTTTGCGCTGCAATCACCAAAGCAGCTCAAATGCTGTGCCAGCCCCCACAGTGCCACAATCGTCATAGCAACCGCTGTAGTGGTTAAGATGCCGGCAGCCCTGCCATCAAGCTAGCCCTCATAGCTGCGGACGTGAGCAGCTGGAGCGGTAGTGCTCCGAATAAAAGTGGTTGGTGGCGCCACTGAAAAACGGTGGAGCAAACTCACCAAGAAATCCCCGGCTATGTTTGAGGTAGGCAGAGAGGGGATTGCTCTGAGGGAAGAAGACAGGCCTGAGAGGCCTGGGCAAACATGCAATTCCCCACCACCACCACCAGCATTAGCAGTAAAACCTGCACGGCAAGCCAGTTCACCAGATGATCAGAGCTGCTCAACGATGACAAGCAGTACGAGATCCAAAATGTATGCAGCTCCAACCACATGCAGAATGGCTGCTGCGTGAGGCCTGATCTGTACTGCGTCCGGCATGGAGTCGTCTTGCCTCCGCCGAGCGGGTCGGAGGAGTGTCTTCCTGCCTGTTGTCCCTCCTGCTGTCCCGCCTTCCTATGTAAGCGCAGCTGTGATTAGCAGCACTGGTATGAGGGGGTGCTAGTTCCATAAACTGTAACTGCAACTGTGAAGTGTGCTGGCTTGCTGCTGCGGGGGTGATCTTTGAAATCAAAGGGTGCAAAATGTGTCGAGAGGGGGGCAGGCTGTACAGCTCACAATCTTTTAAGTCATTCAGCTTTGAATCGTTCTGTGGTTTCCTCTGGGATTCAGCCTTGAAATAAAACCTCCACGGTGATTGGAGGTAGTTCTGATTGGCATGCAGCCACTCTCCTCCCCCCTCTCATCTGATTGGTGGCTGCACTGCGTACGGCGAAGCAACCCCTCAAAACATGGCAGGAACCATCTTTGCCGCTTTGTATACGCCGTAGCATCGGGAGCGCGCAAATGCTCCGCAAGACTAAAAGTCTCCGCAAAGCACCGGACGCAGTGCAGTGTAGATCAGGCCTGAGGCTAGGCTGGGTAAATCAGTTCTGGCTCCGCCTCCAGAAAAGCTCTGCAACCCACAAGTTGAGGCTCAGGTGGTGGGTTGTTTGCGACCCACGATTTGAGAACCACTGCTGTATGTTTATAATGCACTAGTAACCTTTTCCTAAGACTTGCTGTGATGGTACTCGTTTGCTTAATGTGGTACTGCATCAGTACAGTATTACTGGACATCAGTACAAACGTTGAGAATTGGAATGCTAATGTCATATAGAAGGGGGGATGTTTTAATAAGGCAATTCATCTTCACTCAATGTGAAAACTCCCAGAATTCTTCTAATAGAGGTTGGGTCCAAACTTGGATAAGTGGAACAAAGCTTGCAGGACAAACCTCAACCATGTTTCTGGCGATTCTCCTAGCAACCCCCCTTGCCATTTCCCATGCTGTTCTCAAGGGCCCCCTGACCCTCAGGAGCAGCTGCTTGGGGATTGCAGTGGGGAGGAGGGTGGGATAGTTAATTCTCGCACAACATTGAATCCAGCTCTTTGATTTATGAGCACAGTTAATATTATTAGGCACATCACTGGGTTGCATCCTAACTACATAACTTAAACTTCTAGTTAAACGAAGCACAAAGCTAATGACTGACTAAACATAGGATAAAACCTTTTTTGATGGGTTTCAAATGCTTAGGTCAAGACTTGTTAAAATATTGTTCTGGTTGTTCTGAACTCCAGAAATTGTTATAGCATTCTCCTTTGCTGTTGTAGAACTTAGGGCACATGTTATAACTTGCAAATTCTAATGAGACTTCCTAACTAAAACAAGTTTTTTTAAAAGTACTTTTGTTCAGCTTGTCAGTATGTCTTTAATTATATCATTCTACATACATTTTTCTTTTTAAAAAAAGTTTATCAAACAGCATGTGTGCGCAAATTGGTGACTTTTGGACATATTGCTAGTTTCTAAATGCAAATGTGAAGAGGTATAACCTAATTCTTAATTTGTCAGTCTACTAAGATCTCATTTCAGCTGTTAAACATTTTAATTTTAAGTAGGCATGACTAGCAAATTCATAGTTGGTCAAAAAATTTCAATTGAATTGACATCTTTTTAAAAACACAGCAATAAACCTGGGATCAATCAATACTAGAATTGCATATCTAGTTAAAATAGTGCAAACACATAGCATTTTTTCTAGTTTCAGTCTTGGCACTAGATATCTATCCTGGAGTTTTAAATATTCTTCATCCTGTTCTTTTTTTATTAAGGTTAATGGTGAAGAAGGAAAATGCGGAAGTCGCCATTTGACAAGTTTTATAAATGAGAATTATTTGAAGCTCAGGAATAAGTGAAGCTGAAATTTGAAAAAAAAGAAAGTGAATGCATGCTAATTATCAGACCAGAAGTCCCACTTATAGAATATTGAGCAATTTTTGTGAAGTGGGGAAGATGAAAGAAGTCAGAATTTGAAACGGAAGAATGAAGAAAAGAAATAAAAATGAAGTTAAGATAAGAAGTAATCTGGAATCTGAAAGCACTACGCTAAGTAATTACTAGTCTGTTTATGTGTCCCTGTATATTTTGCTAAACATGCATGCATTATTTGTTTAATAGAAAAAAAAACATGCAGGGTTTTAAAAAAAGTGCTTAACAGGCAAAAAACAACCATAAATCTAGGCAGTTATAATGGCAACTGCCCGGACACATAATGGAGACATAGTTCTTTGACATTTTTCACCAGAGCTTTTTTAGACTAAAATATTGGGGAAGTTGTGTTCAAACTAAATAATACATTTTCTATATGCAGGAATCCCGTTCTGCTTCCAGAAGTGGAAGTGCTCATGGTTCCGGCAAGTCTCCAAGGCACTCGCCTGCCAGATCTCGGTCCAAGGAGGGGTCAAGGCGGTCTAGGTCAAAGTCTAGATCAAGATCTGAATCTCGGTAAGTCTGTCCTAAGGCAAAAGAGTTGATTGTATTAAACGAAAGCTGTTTTCTAAGTGAAATGTTGTTACTTTAAATTTAAATAAGAACATAAGAAGAGCCCTGTTGGATCAGGCCAAAGGCCCATCTAGTCCAGCTTCCTGTATCACACAGTGGCCCCACCAGATGCCTCAGGGGGCACACAAGACAACAAGATACCTGTGTCCAGTCGCCACTCCCTTGCACCTGGCACAGAGAAAACCTACTCCTACAACCAGGAGGTTGCTTTTCCCCATCATGGCTTGTAAGCTGTGATGGACTTTTCCTTCATAAATCTGTCCAATCCCCTTTTAAAGGCATCCAGGCCAGGTGCCATCACCACATCCTGTGGCTAGGAGTTGCACAGATGAATTACACACTGGATAAAGAAATATTTTCTTTTGTCTGTTTTAATACTCCCTCCACTCAATTTTAGTGGATGTCCCCTAGTTCTAGTGTTGTGTGACAGGGAAAAGAACTTTCTTTTCTTTCTTTCTTACTTCACTAATCATGAGAGAAGCTGAGGCAGCCTTTAACCTGGTGTGAATTGTGCACACATGTTGTAAGAATTGCAGCCAAGGTTCCCAGATTGCCGTAAGATGTCATTGCTGCAAGGAGTAGTTGTGTAGCTTTCTGCTGAAAGTGGCCTATATTGTGCTGGAGTCTTAGCAGAATGAATCTGGGTGGTCATGACATGGTGTTGGCTGAACCATCAGCTGAGTAGGTTTTTCTAGCTAGTCTGTTTTGTTACTTCAAGGCTATCTCGGGTGTCTGAACAGACTGTCATAAACTTGTATTGCTGCTTTCTATAAAAGTGTTAGGTAGGTAATTACACTGAATTACAAATATTCTAGAAACCGTAATAATGCATTCTCCTAGCTCAAAATTGCATGCATTGTTCGGGGAAGATCTCTGACAAGCATCATTCTATAAATTTGTATATTAACTTGCAAATTTACATCTAAATTTTGAATGACTGTTCTAGTAGATTATAATCCTCTCCTGGTTAGAGGCGTAGCCACGCCCCCAGGAGGTGGGGCCACAGCATGCGGCGACACCCTGCTGACGCTGCTCTAAACCAACCCAAGACTCGGGGCAGGTGGGCCAAACTGCGCACCTGTTTTTCTTGCCGCCACCCGCTCGCGTCTGTTCCATTGCAGCCACAGTGCGTGCGCACGCACACACACACACACACACGTGTGTGTGTTGCCCAGGGGCCCACCCCACCCCAGGCAGCCCGATTCTATTGCCTGGTTATGTTCTCCAGGAATTCTGTGTTGTTGCTGTAAAGTTCTTAAGTTGTGTGGAAGCAAGGCCTCACCCAGTCTATGTTTGAAACCAAGCTAGGTATGTGAAATGACAGAAGTCTGAACTATCATGCAGAAGCTGAAACTCGGGGTGCATGCTGGCATTTTAATTTTAAAGTCTTTGGTATCACCTTGCATCTCTGGAACAAGACTTGCTGTGCAAGGAAGAATAAGTGCAAATTTTCCTTCTGTATGTTGGATGTCAACTAGAAAAAACAGTGTGGACAAATCTATACTTGTGGGTGTTTTGCGTTTTCTTAAGTTACTACACCTCATGTGGATAACATTGTAGCAGCAACAATTGATATAGATGAGTCTGTTATGAACCAATTAACCTTGTTTTGTAAGGCTAGAAATATGTTGGACTGGACACCATTTGCTGGATGTCTTGTCAGCTTGATGTTGGTTACCTGTAGTTTAGCACGATACTCTTGATTTCATATTCAACAGATCCAGATCAAGGAGGAGTTCTCGCAGACATTATACAAGGTCACGTTCACGTTCTCGATCCCACAGGAGATCAAGAAGCAGATCTTATAGCCGCGATTATCGCCGCCGACACAGTCACAGCCATTCTCCTATGTCTACTCGTCGGCGTCATGTTGGCAACAGAGTAAGGCTGGGATGGCAGCACTTGACCAGAGATCATTCAGCTGTGTGTGTCTTTGAAGATAAACAATTTTCCAATTACCCAGAAACTGTATAAAAGTTGTTTTAAAATAAGTTGTTAATGTTGTATTATTCACAGAAATGTTGGGAAAGTTGGGTGGATTTTACTTTGGAAATAGATGGTGCACTAATATTTTGCATGGTTATGTTTTAGCATGTAGGTTAAAGATTATTATTCTGCAGCTTCAGAATATTTTAAACTAAGCTTTGCTTGTTTTAGCTAATGTGCAGAGTCTAGTAGCTCTTTAATACATTAATGCATTTGTTTCTAGGTTTCAAAATAAAAGTAAATCTTAGTAGTTAGCACGTAATTGTTAGCATACTGATGTATTGTTGATTCACTGCAGAGAAAGCAGTTGAAGAAATCAGCTGCTTGTTTCAAAGATGGGGGGGGGAGTACCTCTTTATGCATACCAGAACTCTCTAGATACAGTTACAGCTGCAACCACTAGTATTTCTTTGAGCACAGTTTTGTTCTCTTAACTTCCACAGCTCTTTGAATGGCATGGTCTGCAGTGGAACGGATGGGCCCAGTAGCCCCACTGTGCAGCCTGGAGAGGTTAATTAAATACTACCCATAACCACTTCACAAAATGGTTTCCCTAGATCAGTGGTTTCTAACCTGGGGGTTGTGACCACAATGGTTTCTAACCTGGGGGTTGTGACCACCCAGGTTTTGTGTTTGAAAACTCCCACCACTTTAAGAGGGGGAGGCAGATGTCGCTGTTAGGTCCTCAACCACTGCCAATCGCCGCCGACCCCGATAAGGAAAATTTAAACTTGGGGGGGGGTCCCACAGCCACCTCAGTTTTTTTTTCTTGTGGTGGGTGTTTTTTCCCCAGTTTTCGGTAGCAGGGAACCCGTAAGCGACGGAGCCATCGCCTACAGGTACTGCATAGGTTCCCAACTTCCTCTTAAGGGGATTGAAGGTTGGGAACCACTGCTCTAGATCATGGAATGGTGGTGGTAGAAAATTTGAGCAGTATGAATTTATATTTCTTGCCCCCAAGGGATATGCCTACGTGTATTCATTCTGGAAACAGATCTTATTGACCCCAAAATTTCTCTTTTTGATCCTGTCCAGAAAACTACAAGATACATTTAATAGATCTCATGCATGAAATTGTGGTTCCTGTTTTTTCTAACACATTTGTCCATGTGCTGTAAGTCTATTCTATATGAGTGAGGCTTAGAGCTCATAAATGTAGTCCAAAGCACAAGGTGCTCCTGGGGGCTTGGGCACCATTTTGTTTTCCCTTTCACCATCTTTACTTTTCTCATGAGAAGAGATTGGAGGATATACTGAGTTCTGGCATAGCAAGATGGAACATCATTCTTTTTGGTTCCTGATTCTTTGATGGGAAGGGGGCTCAACTGAGATATTTACTCAGGCTTTCACAGTCCATACATAACACATTGTCTCAGTTTTTGAGTTTGAGACTGTGGTAATTTGTCATCAGCGGGACACCTGCTCTTTTGGGAAGGTGTAGAGCACTGGCCAGGGTAAGGGATTACAAAACCAGAATATACAGGGAGACTATAGAAATCATAAAACGTGAACAGAATCTGAATAGAAAGGAGGAGACCCTAAATTTAAATAAGACGTGGTTAGCGGCATTGAAGAACACTAAAATATGGAGAGTGGAAGTGGACATGTATGTCTTTAAGACACTAACAACTTAATATGATGGCACTTACATATTTTTTTATTCACATTTTTATACCACCCTTCCTCCAAGGAGCTCAGAGTGGTGTACATATTTCCTCCCCTCCTTTTGTCCTCACAACAACCCTGTGAGGTAGGTGGGGCTGAGAGATAGTGACTGGCCCAAGATCACCCAGGAAGCTTCGTGGCTGAGCGGGGATTTGAACCTGGATCTTCCAGGTCTAAGTCCGACCCGACTCCCAAACCACTACACCATCCTGGTCAGATATAACTGATCCGGAACAGGATGATCAGAATGGAACTTCTGATGAAGCCGTACAAAGTATAAGGCGAAATGTCAAGTGATAAAACTTCGTTGTTTTAATTACCACAGTCTCAAACCCGAACACTGAGACAACGGACTCAACTGTGATTACTCAAGTTGTTTCAGAACTTTCTGTTGTAGCATTTTTGTGTTGTAAACTAATGCACTTTCATTGTTTTGTGAAATGTCTTGAATTCTTATGATGGTTTTTTATAGGCAAATCCTGACCCAAACTGTTGTCTTGGTGTGTTTGGATTAAGCCTGTACACAACGGAAAGGGATCTGAGAGAGGTATTCTCCAAATATGGCCCAATTGCTGATGTTTCTATTGTGTATGACCAACAGTCTCGCCGTTCTAGAGGATTTGCTTTTGTGTATTTTGAAAGTGTTGATGACGCTAAAGAGGTAAGTGAGCATCCTTACCACTAAAATATGTTGTACTTTTTGAAACCCCCGTTTTCATAAAAATATGTGAACATATATTTTTCAGGGTGGATTGAGTTAAATGAAGATTTTTTTATCAACTTAAATCATTATTTAAATAGGCAAGAAAATAGATTTCTGTTTCTCTCTGTGCACATGAAAGAATGCTAAGCAATATCATGTCTTTGAAGATAAGGGCCACAGTATATTGAGAGTGGTAATTACTGGCTAAACAGTGGATTGTTTCAATGGGAATAAGTTCCCTTAGTCATGACATAGGATATAATCCAATGTTTCTCCATGAGATAGAAAGGAAACATCCATCCTTGGTTGAGGGTCATAAGTATTTATAATTTACCACAATAATAAATTCACTGTTTTATATTGTACCTGACTCAGACGTCATAATTTTTCCCATGGCTTTTTTCTTGTTCATAGATAAGCAGACATCAATTCAGTCTGGCAGCGTTAACGTTTTAAATTGGCATTTATATTGCTTTGTATTGTCCTGTGTATTGGCTGCACTTTTCCCCCTAATGTAAGTCTTTAAACTAGGGGTGCGGCCTACAATCTGGATGTTGCAAAAAAAACCCAATAAAAATACCTTTGAAACTGCAAAGCCGAGCGTTAGCGAAACTAAAAGTTTTTCAAGCCTCTCCGAGTCTGCTGCAACCAGATAATGTTTGCAAAGTTTCAGTTTGCAGTTTCAAAGGTAAAACGGGTTTTTCCCCCTTTTTTTAAACTTCAAAGAGAATGTCTTCCTATTCATTAAATAAAATACAGTAAGTCCTTGCTTACCTTCCTGCCTTACAATGCCATGCTATTCAGCCTGGCTGAAAACTTTATCAGCAGTCTGATAAATTAATTAATTAAGCCCTCTAGCTCAATGTTTTCTCAAATTGTGGGTCGGGACCTGCTTGGTGGGCCAGGACCTGATTTTTGGTGGGCCCCAGGTGATGGATAGTCAAGATCAGATAAGTAATTGCCTCAAGCCCTGAGGCTATTCAAAAATCAGATAGTTGCTAATTGTCCTTCAAAGAGCTAAGCTCCTGCAGTTTGCAAGTTTGTGTAAATATTGGGAGATAAATGTTTGAGCGTCTTTTTTCTGGTGTTTTTTTTTCCCCCAAGTCTGTCAATGAGAGAGGTAGTGGGAGCAGGTGAAGGCTGGGTCACATACAGAGGCGTAATGCCCTGGAGCAGGGGGGGGGGCGCCCCCCTCCCGAAGAAGGGTTCAAATGGAGAGCAGTGTGGAAATAGCAAATTATTAAGAGTGCTCTGCCTTGGATGGGAAACCAATTCCCTCTGTCCAGTGGTGTTGCAGGCGGCATGCAAATTACTCTTCATTACTTACTCAAAGCAGAGGAGGAGAGAGAATTTGCTTTTCAAAGAAAGCAGATCATCCCCATTCTCTTGGTCTCTGGGGCTAATCAGATTAGCTGATACTGTTATCTTGCTAAAGAGGGCGCCCTTTGGGGCGCCCGCACTCCAAGATACGGCTCTGGTCACATAACTAAACCCCTTAAGCCTTGAGGCTCTTCTTTAGGGCTGCCTCACTATGAGAAATGGATTGAGGTTTTTTTGCAAATAAATAAATAAAGCAATACTTGTAAATAAGTAAATTATTTCTTTCTAGATCACTATTTTTAAAGTCTCGTAAAGCTAGGTGGGTCCCAATAGAGTGTCGTTTTAATAAGTGGTCCCGGTGCTAAAAGTTTGGGAACCACTGCTCTAGCTAGCCTCAGCAAGCAGTGGAAAAAAATAACCCTTAAGTTCCAGCCCCAGGACGCTGTGGAAACTAAGATGTTTATTGATCCTGCAGCTTGAAAGTTATTGAGCTTGCCACTTCAGAATGCTATATCTTGCTCCTGCATAGGCTTACCATATCCAAAGGGGGACAGAGTGCCTACCTTTAACCATTGGGATTTGGGCAGGTGCAGCTCATCATCATGGAAGGGTGCAACAAGCTGCACCTGCCCAAATTCCAAAGGTTAAAGGTAGGCACTCTGTCCCCTTTTGAATCTGGGAAGGCTACTTATACATTATTATGTTATTGCTATTTTGTTATAGTAAACATTATTTCAATGTCTTTATTTAGAAGTTTGGTGCAAGGACTTCCTGTACTGTTTTACTGTTCTACTAATGTGTATATTTTCTTTAAGTTAAAAAAAAAAACGTTAAAATTTTAATTTTTTTAAAATAGCACCAAACTTTAAGGGTGCAGCTTATAATCAGGAGCGGCCTATACTCAGGACAATACGGTATATCTCAATCTTTATAACAGTCTTATGAAGATGGCCCACATCCCCATATTGCGTGTCTAGTAAACTTACAATAGAGGTGAGATTTGAATGGGCGACTTGCCAGCTTATGGTGTTAGTCACTCTTTTATATCCCTTTTCTTCCAATATTTAACCAGAAAGACTGTTTAATGCAGTGGTTCCCAAACTTTTTAGCACTGGGACCCACTTTTTAAAATGACATTCTATCGGAACCTAACTAGCTTTAAGAGGCTTTTTAAAAAGTAATACTTTATTTGTAAAAATAACTCAGTCCATTTCTAATAATGAGGCAGCTCTAATGACTAGCCTCAAGTCTTGAGGGGCTTAGTTATGTGACCCAACCTTCACCTGCCCCCACTACCTGTCATTCAGACTTGGGGGGGGGGGGAAACACCAGAAAAAAAGACGCTCAAACATTTATCTCCCTATATTTACAGAAGTTTGCAAACTGCAGGAGCTCCATTCCTTGCAGACTGCAGGAGCTCAGCTCTTTGAAGGGCAATTAGCAGATATCTGAGGTTTTTTTGTTAGGTTTAGGGTTTGAGGCAATTATTTATCTGATCTTTCCATCACCCGTGTTTTCATTGGAGGCTCTATGGGACCCACCAGAAATCGGGTCGCGACCCCCTAAGTGGGTCCCCACCCAGTTTGAGAAACTGCAATAATAAAAATCACTGAAAGCTGTCTTGCAATTTGGTAATTTCTTCAGTGATATGGTTGTCTTAATTGAAATGAAAACAAAGCAGGTACTGAGCTCAGTTAAGTGCTGCCAAGGGGTTCTTCCTAATGAACTGAAAACTAATCTCTGAATTAGTGAAGTGGTGTGTTTAACAGCATAGTAGTCGAAGCAGGCAAAGGTGGAAAACTTTCAGATTCAGAAATCTAAATGTGGGTTCTATGGCTCTGCATTCCATACCATCTTGTCCATTGGGCTGGCTGCTGGGTCTGCAGCTACAGTAGATGTGAATATACTGAATCGGGACATAGTTTTTAACGGGAACAAAGGTGGAAGATCCTTGAGCCAAATCATGGGCATTTTGGTAAAGTATATAGATCATATTGTCAGAGCTGCTGCTTAGGTGGGGATGTGTACACATTATTTTCTGAAGCATTACCAGTTGTACTCATCCAATATATTTGCGTACATGACATGCCATATGAAGAGCACATGTGAGTAACTTGCTGTTCTTCCCTTTTTAAAATACATGTGAGCAGTAAGTGCGTGTATGATCATTTTTTTGCTAACTAAAACTGCAATCTTTTAACCATAATTGCGAGAACAATTTAAAATAAGTAGTATGGGAGTACCTAGTTCTGTGATGGCGAGGACAGAGTGCCAGGCCCCCTCCATTGGCCTGCTGAAACCAACTCCCTGGTTTCTCTCTTTCATCTGCCTTTCTATGTAGCCACGTCACCTGCTTGCAGCAGAGGGAGAAATGGGACAGTGGGTTTATTGTATCTGATTTTTATCATTATAATTATAAGTTGTATTGAGGGCTTTTATGTCAAAAGGTGATGTAAAATTAAATACATTGGGGGTGGCATAGTTGGTAAATACCATGCCTGGTAAGTGTTGCTAATTTCTAGCTTGTTTCTAATTTGAATTGAATTCTGAAAATATATTGCAATACTTTTTTCATATAGGCAAAAGAGCGTGCAAATGGAATGGAACTTGATGGGAGAAGAATTCGAGTTGATTTCTCAATAACAAAAAGGCCTCACACACCTACTCCTGGAATCTACATGGGAAGGCCTACATAGTAAGTTCTTGTAGCAATGATTTACCTGGACTGGAACAAATTAGATTTAAATTGTTCAGTGCTTTATTTTAACGTCTAGGTCTAGGGTTTCCAACAAGTAGTTGAGTGCCACTATACAGGTGGAGCAAACCAGAAGTGCCTTACGGAGGCCTCTGTAGGCCATTCTGAGGCCTGGAGAGAGGCCCAGGAGCAAGCCTCCAGAGAGGGCTCAAACTTCAAAACACAGGGAAAGGCCCATATAACAGGGTTTGGGGAACATATCCCTAGCAAGTGGGGGACACCTGTATTTTGTGCATTGCAATTATGCATGTGCACGCACGCAATCTCCTAATATACTGTAGAATCTGTGGTCTAGGGCAGCGCTACTTGGTGGTGGTCCACAGACAGGTGCCAGTCCATGAACCATTGGGTAGCAGTCCCAGAAATTTTTCAGGGAAGAAAGAAGTAATAGTAGGAATATGGCACAGATATGATATTAGTCTCTGGCACATTAGGAAAAAAAAATGCCAGTTAGCCATTTCGGATCATTTGAGAAGCACTGGTCTAGTGTGTTGTACTGAAGAATTAAATTTAGCACTAGTTTTAGAGTTTTCAGAAATTTGGAAGGCAAGAACGTCTCTAGGTAGGGTTAAGCACAACCCCTCTTAATTTGTACAGAAGTATTTGGAAAACTTGTACTCTGGCATTGAGGATGTGAGAATGTAACTTGAGGATGTGAGAATGTAACTAACTTTTAGTTTTTTCCTAAAATCTTGTCTTTTTGTACATTCCAAACTCCTCATGTTTGGAGAAAACTAGCCAAATGCATAATTTGGAATCAATTTGAGTTTTTCTGTAGTCCCATAACAGATGGTTTTTTTATTTAGATTTATGGATTCAGACAATTGCACTCTTAGATTAGGTAAACATATCGCCCAGTACCTAGTCCCCTATATTGTATGCCTTTGTATTCTATTTTCTTTGTCTTCCTAATGTCATACTATGCTTTTCCTTTCAGTGGTAGTTCCCGGCGAAGAGATTACTATGACAGAGGTTATGACAGAGGCTATGATGATCGTGACTATTACAGCAGATCATACAGGTGAGCCTATAAAGCACCTGTTTGCTGATTAATGCTGTATAAAATTGAATGAGTGCTTTAAATGTGGTGATGATTTCTGTAGTATTTTTGTGCCTTCCAGTGATGTTGGTCTCTATTTTTGTTTTTGTTACTTTGCTAGATATTATGCTGGAATCTATAAGGGGTTAAAAGGATTAGCAGTTGCTTATTTCTCACTACCCATTTAGTCCCAAAATTGGAAATGACTGACAGGATCAATACCAAAGAAACAAATCTAGAGTTTATTCAAATATATTTTGATAGTCAACATACTGCCATGGAAAATGGATTATCCATTTACAAGCATTTTGATAAAAGATAACTCCTTGGCACCATGGTTGAATGTTTCCTGTTGTAAATTCAGAATTTACCAGTATGCAACAGTAGGGATGTAGAAAACAAGAAATCTAAACAAACTCAAATCTTGTACCTGTTACACATGGAGCAGTCTGCATGGAAATACATGAAAATTGTATGGTGATAATGTTAAAGTTGTGACAAAGAATTAGAAATCTTTGTCCACTTTAGGGATCAGAATAAAAGGCTCGTGCCATAGCCTGTTTACTTACATTTTCTGGAAAACTGCAGTAGTTATACATTGAAGCACTGGAAAGAGTATTTAAGCAGACAATCCATGTTGTAAGCCGCCTTGATTGCCCTGTCAGGAGAAAGGCGGGGTAAAAATTCTTTCAGTTAAAATAAATTTAAATAAAAATAACAAGCATTTCCAGTCAGAATAAAGAAGCAAAATAGAAGCAGAATAAACCAAAACAAAGCACCCAAGTAAGTCTTAGTGGGTGACTCTGAATCAGTGATATCACTGGTAGAAATGTCATATGACACCTTTGGTGCACTTTCACTTTGGCCAAATGGAGCAGTCCTTGCATACAAAAATAAATGGACAAAATCTGGGCGTTACAGATATACAGGCACTGGTGGGGGGAAATTTGAAGCTCTCCAGACACTGACTTGGAGGTTGTTGATCAGGAATAATCCCATTTCCATGTATGTTGTCTTGAGTGTTCTCTGTATTAAGCTTAAAGTAAAGGAGACATGATGGATTGTATCCAGAGTTGTGCAAGCATAAGGAAGACCATGGAAGAGAATTGCCTTTCTCTCTCTTTCCACAGTATTCTGATTGTACCCCCCAAAATCTACACCTGGGAGTCTGGGGGACTTTCCAGAAGGTGATAAGATAAAGTGTAAGGGAATCCACTGCAATAAAACAGAAAACCTGTGAGCAGGGTTCTGCTCATGGAGGATGGCTCAGCTTCCTCCACTCCATCCCACCCTCTTCTGGAGGTATTCTGGCCATTTTATTCTCCATCCCACCCTCTTCTGGAGGTATTCTGGAGATTTCGGGGGTGAGGGGTGGGGTTGCAGAAGGCTGGTGGGGAAAGGAATGAACTGGGAATTTCTCTTGCACACGCTTCCTTTCATTCATGCAACCTGATGTGTGTCTACAGTTATGTATGGCAGTTGTAAAAGTCAATGCCAAGAGCTCCCTGAACTTTTCAGAAGGAAAAATGACAGCAGTGGTGGTTTTATATTTTTTCATTTTTATATACTACCCTTCCAAGGAACTTGGGGTGGTGTGCATGGCTCCTCTTATCCTCACAACAATCTTGTGAGGTAGGTTAGACTGAGGGATGACTGGCCTGAGGCCACCCAATTAGTTCCATGGCTGAACAGGGTCTTCATCCTGATCCAGCACTTGACCCACTACATCAAACTGGCTTCTTCTCACTGTTTTTCATGTTTAGCTGTTCTCTGTTAAGAACATCTAAATAACGCAAGCCTGACTGATTGTTCATTTCTTTCATCTGGTAGGGACTTCATTCTCCATAATCTTTCTGCTTCCTAAAGTTGCATGCATCATTCCTCTTGTGCTGGATTATATATTTCTGAGGGTGGTAATAAACTTTAAATAGGATGAAAAATGGTCGGGTACCTGTTTGAAAACAGGTTAGAGTAGGCCTGATCTGATGAAGGGGCACCGCATATCAGTTCCTCCACAGGGACCTGTGCTGATTTGGAGAATGCCAAATAAAGTGGTTCACCATTGTATTCTCCCACTTTCAGTAAATATTAGTGCTGAATCAGAGTGGAGGCAGAGTTCCATTTATGGTTTTTGCACTGCCTAAAGAGAACCTCTTATTGGAGGTGTGGGCTTAAAAGAACATTTGCTGAGGAGGAGGGTTGTGAATACAACACCATTGCCAGGGCTTACTATCTTGCTTTGCTATATAACAGTGAAACTGCTACAGAATTGCAGTAAGGGGAATGCCACCTTTTGCCGTCAGAATGGTTGCCTCGACAATGGGCATATTCTCCCCTTCCACAACCACTGTGTCCTGAGGATAAAGGATGGACCTCATTTGCTTTCAGTGACACCATCATGTGTCGGGTCATCAGGCTCATCATTGAGCCAGGATTGTGTAATGGTCCTGGAGTTGGACTTAGACCTGGAAGATCCCTGATCAGCCATGAAGCATCCTGGGTGACCTTAGGCCAGTCACTATTTCTCAGCCTAACCTACCTCACACGGTTGTTATGAGGGCACCCTGAACTCCTTGGAAGAAGGGCAGTACGGAGGGTGGTATCTGTGGATTCACTTAACCGTGGATAGTGGGAGACACACACACCCCGCCGTGCGCCCCACCATCATTATTTTACCTTACAAGCTGGTCAGTGTCTTACTTTCAACAAATGCTGAAGCCAGCTGAGTACTATAGTGGCTCAGTCGAAGAACAAAAAGCTATTCCAATTCCTGCTTCCTGTTCTTCTGCTAGCCTCTCTGGCACTCAGCCGGCTTCAGCGCTATAAGCAGCATGCTGCTTATAGCTTTTGTTGAAAGGAAGACATCGACCAGCTTGTAAGGTAAAATAATGGCCAGTAGGGCGCACAGCGTGCCGTTGGGGGCTGCGGAGGGGGTGTTCGCCCCTATCTGCAGTTCTCCTGTATCTGTGGGGGGGGGCCTGGAATGGATCCCCGCGGATACTAGGGGTCCCCGTGAAAAATAAATGTAGCCAGGTCTTTGACCCTGTGACAACATTGCATTCCTTATGTGATCTTTGAGTAGGATCACTTGGAGAAAGAGAACAACACAAATGGTACCCATGCACCTGAAGCAGAAATAGGAGGTTGCAAATAGTAGCAATGTTGAAGGGGTCGGGACACAAAGAAAAACCCACCTCAAAAATTTCCAAAGACAATATAGCACATCTCTAGTAGATATCCTGGCACTTGACACAACATGTGAGGCTTCTTGACATCATTGCTATATTTGAAGTATTAAATTGAATGAGTGTTAACATCAGTTGGTCCCTTGCCACAGGTGAGTGAAATTCAATTATGTGTCAATTCAAAGCTGAACATATATAATGTAATATAATTATATATCATCTTGTATAAAACATGAAAAATACAATACTAGAAGACTGGAGTGTGACCCTTATTAAACTGCTTTGTAGTAGTTTGTTAAAATCATGTTGTAAAAATATCTTGTATGAAATATTACATTGCAACTGCTTCTAACATTTATTCTTTGTATGACCTTTGTACAAATCAATGGTCATAATTCTTTATGTGATTGATTTGTACTTTAATATTCAATAAATAAAAGTGCAAAAAAGTTGTTCTGTTTGTGTCTTCACAGAGGAGGAGGTGGTGGTGGAGGTGGAGGAGGAGGAGGAGGAGGGTGGCGAGCTGCCCAGGACAGGGATCAGATGTACAGGTATGCTAGGAGAGGGCTGTAGCTCCTTTCAAAAATGCAAATGGTGAAATATCCTGTTTAGATGGATTCAAAAAGAAATGGCCCATTGTACCTCCAGATGCAATAAAGTAGACAGATGCTGGTATATTTAAGCACTTTAATAAGCAACTCAACTCCTGGAAATATTCTTGCCTACTAGTAATTTTATAAGTATTTAATATAACTAGGATTTGCACTTGGTAAATTCAGAGTTGGTGCCAAGGAATTATCAGCACTGACAAAATATAGTATTTTGTATGGGAAAGTATTGGGAATGTATGCTGCAAAATATCTTTAGTTGAGAGGAATATGTAACTTGCATAAAGATAAAGACTTATGTTATAAGAATTTTATAATTACAAACAAAAATCCTTAGTCTGAATGCATACATCTTCAACAGCAAAAATCTCTGGTGGGCTTTCAGTCGGATAATTCACTTGTTCCAAGAACAACTTGGCCATTCTGCATTATATAAATTTTATAGAGCAATTTAAGTTTCCAGATTCTGTCATCTGTATATCTTGCTGATAGTTAAGGTTATGTGCACCTTCAGCTGTGTCTGTAATGGGCTTTAATGCTTGGGGTGGGGTGGGGGGTTAGGATTAACATAAGGGGGCATAAAGTAAAACTAAATTGCCATCATTCTTGTATATATTTGTGCAGGAGAAGGTCACCATCTCCATATTACAGCCGAGGGGGCTACAGATCTCGCTCCCGGTCTCGATCCTATTCCCCTCGTAAGTAACAAGTTGATTTAGGGAAAGGTCATAACTTTAAGTTGAAATATTTTAGTTAGTCTGAACAGAAGTAATACCACCTTACTGTTGTGTTTTTACGCATGTATGTATGTGGGGAAATGCTTCAGTCACAGCTAGTAATTTGCATTCCATATTGTTGGGTTTCTGTGTATTTACCGTATTTCTTCAATTCTAAGACGCCATCGATTCTAAGGCACACCTTTAATTTCACTACCACCAGCAGGGAAAAAAATCTTGGCTTGTAAGATGCACCTTGAATTTCCCCGCTCAGCACCAACTCTCCCCAGCTAGCCTGACCTGCTGTCTTCCTGAGAGCTCCCCCCACTTGCTGCTCTACCGCCCCGCTCTGATGCTAATGATAGCTTCTGATGATTTCTTACCGGGGCTTGGGGGGGGCTTCAGGGAGGCCTGCACGACCCTCTGCAGGCCTCCCCAATCCTATTTTCGGTTTTTGCGAAAACCAGAAATGCCCGAAAACTGCTGTTTTTCACCAAACTGAAGTTCGGGGAGGTCTGCAGAAGGTCGCGCAGGCCTCCCTGAAGTCCCCACAAGCGCTGGTAAATAAGAAGATGGCGTTTTGGGGTACATTTTGCACACCCTCGATTCTAAGACACCCCCTTTTTTTTAGTTGCTAAATTTGGAAAAAATGTGTGTCTTAGAATCGAGGAAATACAGTAGTTTGAATGAACAGTGCCTCTGGAGTGTGAGGATATAGATGCAGTATTCTAATGGAGCTTTTAATCTCTTATTTGCAGGTCGCTATTGAAACATGAAACTGAGGATTTTGTAGCTACGGACAATGCATTGAGATTGCAAACTTGTGTACAATACTTTGTCACTTTTGTTCAAGTCTAATAGTGCCTAGTGAATAGGTGACTTTTACACCTTTTATGGAAACTACTTTTGGTGAAGTTTTAAAATGCTGTTTTGTTTCTGCATATTTGTGTAGTTGGTGCTTTGTTCAGAGTTGTGTTTTGAAGAGTATGTCTTCTGCATGTGTGTTAGTCTGAACTTTGCAGAAAGATTTCTATTGTCCAAAAGTTCTTTGTTCATTTTTTTTTTACAGTTTCCAGGGTATTTTGACGATCAAAACCTGTGTAATATGCTTTGAAATGGTGGCATAATAAAGGTGTTTTTACTTACTTTGAAGCCCATATCTCATACCTTGCCAAAGTGTGAGTTAGAGAGGGAACAAAACTATTTACAGATTGAGCAATGTCCAAAATTCTACATCCTGAATCTCTCTCCCCTTTCTGTAATACAAAGACTGACTTTAAAAATCCATATTGTAAACTTGCTATCACTGTAAGTAGATTATTATTTTTTCACATTAGCAGATGTAAGCTGCTTGAAATTGGTGATAAGAAACTGTACACAAATTATAAATATGATGATTTGGTTGTTCACAAAGCAGTTTGTATCCAAGGTCTATAATGTTTAAATAGCCTCTCTAGCAAAGCTGACTAAGCAGTTTTGGCTGTATTTTATTATTAAGGATAAGATGTTGAGAAAATGACTTCAAGCTCATCCATTCTAAAACTATGCAGGAGTGATTCACACACCACTTAATTAGTAGTCTCATTTAAATTGGTGGGACTACCACCCCATGTACTGTGTCCTCTGCAGGTGTTTGAACTGTAATTTTGCAGTTTGGGTGGGAACTCTTGTCTTTATCGTCAGTCAACTGTATATTCAGCTTTACTATACAAAATAAAAAGCCCTTTCGAAATAGATCTATCTCCATTTTTCACCCATCTTCTGATCCTCTGCAACTTGATGGCTGTGATCCAAATAATTTTAGTTGTATCGAAGGTCTTGGGATTCTCAGAGTCTTTTCTTTGAATAACAAACACCCCCACCCCGGAGAATTGGCCTAAACAGCTTTCTTTGCATGTTTGAAAGTAACAGTGCTGAAAACCTAATCTGTTTTTTAATATAGTTAAAATGTATACACCACTTTTTGGATGAAGTTCCTAAAGTGACATACAATTTTCATTAAAACACAACATTAAAAAAAAACAAAAAACAGTATTAATCTCTCACGATGCTGGAGCAGAAAATAGTGCAGGTGCAGTTATCCAGGTTGAAGCCTGTGTAACAAGGTCTAATTTCACTAATGCCTGAACTGCAGAGAGGGAAGGAGCTAGATAAGCCTCTAAGGCAGGGACTTTCAAAACGTAGGTGTCAACAACTGAGGAGGTCCTGCCCAGTGTACCCACCAACTGTGTTTCAGATTAAGAGGGACCCATAGGAAGGCTCTCCGGCCTACCTTGGAGGGTGGACAGAATTATACTGAAGGAGGTAGTCCTTTAGGGCTTGAAAGGTAGTGACCAGCACTCTGAATTGGATTTGGAAACTAATTGGGAGCCAGTGTAGATTGAACAACAATAGAATCACGTGTTCTGAATAACTGGCCTGGCAGCAACATTCTATACCAGCTGTAGTTTGCAACCATTCTTCAGATGGGCTCCCATGCAGAGTCCATTGCTGGAGTCCAGTTGGCTGGCATGTGACTGTGTGGCAGTGGCCAGATGTATGCAACTGGCACACCAGTGGAGGGTGCACTTATGCCCTGGGTCACACTGCCACTTTGGCATACAGGACTAAGCTTGGGTACAGAAATACCCCAAATCACAAACCTGTTTTAGGAATTCTACCCTTTCTAAAACAGCTAACATTACTGATTTCCAATTTTTAGCAAAAAGTCTGTTTGCCCACATCCCATATTTGTAGTAAGGTAAGAGAGATTGACCCTTAGATAATTTACAGCACAACCAACTTTCCAGCACTGATGCAGCCATGCCAACAGGGTGCACACTGCATTTTGCGGTGCAGGAACAGTCATGGAGGCCTCTTCAAGGTGGGGAACACTTGTTCCCTTACCTTGGGGCTGCATTGTGGCAGCACCTGTGCTGGAAAGTTGGTTAGGATTGCACTGTTAATCTGTATCAAGGTAAGAGATGTCCAATAATAGAAAATGCTCCTGTTTTTGGTTCAACGCAAAGAGATACTGAGGATAACTTAGAACTACACAAATTTCAAGATGGGAATGTTGAACTCTTGATGACTGAAGCAGACATGCAAATCACAGAAAAAAGCATGGTGGTTAAACTCAGAGTGTGTGTGTGTGTGTGTGTGTGTGTGTGTGTGTGTGTGTGTGTGTGTGTGTGTGTGTGTGTGTGTGTGTACGTACACGTGTACTTAGAACATTTTGTTAGGTATACCTTTTGATGTTAGGTTGATGAAAGTGTCGACCCAGTGTGCAGCGGCTATGAAGAAGGCCAATTCCATGCTCGGGATCATTTAAAAAAAAAAGGGATTGAGAATAAAATAGCCAATATCATTATGCCTTTGTACAAATCAATGGTAAGGCCGCATCTGGAGTATTGTGTCCAGTTCTGGTCACCACACCTCAAAAAGGATATAGTTGAATTGGAAAAAGTGCAAAAAAGAGCGTCCAGAATGATTTGTGGGCTGGAGCACCTCCCTTATGAGGAAAGGTTACAGCGTCTGGGGCTTTTCAGTCTAGAAAAAAGGCGCCTGAGGGGGGACATGATTGAGACGTATAAAATTATGCATGGGATGGAGAGAGTGGATAGAGGGAAATTCTACTCCCTCTTGCACAACACCAGAACCAGGGGACATGCACCAAAATTGAGTGGAGGGAGAGTTAGAATGGACAAAAGAAAATATTTCTCCACCCAGCGTATAATT
This sequence comes from Plestiodon gilberti rubricaudatus, assembly GCA_026170595.1. Classification (NCBI taxonomy): domain Eukaryota; kingdom Metazoa; phylum Chordata; class Lepidosauria; order Squamata; family Scincidae; genus Plestiodon; species Plestiodon gilberti. The sequence continues at coordinate 42,689,025 of JANXHW010000003.1, forward strand.
CATCTGTGGAGCTCCTTGCCACAGGATGTGGTGATGGCACCTGGCCTAGATGCCTTTAAAAGGGGTTTGGACAGATTCATGGAGGAAAAGACCATCACAGGTTACAAGCCATAAGCAACCTCCTGGTTTTAGAAGTAGGTTTTCTCTGTGACAGGTGCAGGGGAGTGGCAGCAGGAAACAGGTGTCTTGTTGGCTGTGTACTCCCTGAGGCACCTGTTGGGGCCACTATGTGATACAGGAAGCTGGACTAGATGGGCCTTTGGCCTGATCCAGCGGGGCTCTTATGTTCTTATGTAACACACCAATTCTATTAGAACCAAATCAAGACCAAGATTTTCTTTCCCACTACAGATAGGAAAACTAGAAAGAGTGACCATTTGTGTTGCCATAAATATTGCTGTATTTACCTTGTATGCATTTGAAGTCTACATAGAAATACAGTAGTGCACCACTTGTATTCATGGCTCTTTACCATTTTTCCATCTATATCTATGTACTGTAAGTGTTATAACAATCTGCCAAGCATCATGCATCTGATAAGGACGCTCTAGTTACAGAAATCCTGCACTATAATAAACCTGTTTATTTTAAGATGCTGCAACACTTTTAGGCTGCAATCACAGTGGCACAGTAAGCATTGCATAGGATTGCACATCTAATTTTGTTTCAGATTAGCACCTGCACTGTCTGTAGTTTGTCACTATGGAAAGAAAAAAAATCAAGGGCAAATGGAGAAAAACTTAGAAGGTGAAAACGTCCACAGAAAGTAAAAAAAAATGTAATGCTTCCATAAATAACTTCAATGACAATAGCAGTATGTAACAATTACAATTTCTGTGTGAGCTTTACTTTTCATTTTTCAAAAAAACATGATTTGAACACTATGGAAGGTCCCATCATGACTGATGTGAGCTCACTGCATAGTGAATAAGTTGTTGTTATTAGTATTAACAGTATTTATATGCCACTTTTCAACAAAGTTCACAAAGTGGTTTACAGACAAAATCAAAAAATTAAATGGCTCCCTGTCCCAAAAGGGCTCACAATCTAAAAAAGATGCAGAACACCACCAGCAACAGCCACTAGAAAAGACACTGTGCTTGCAAATGCAAGACACTGTGCTGGGGTGAAAGGGGGGCAGTTGTTCTCCCCCTGCTAAATATAAGAGGAGCACCAATTGAAAAAATGCCTCTTGCTCAGCAGGGGCAAGTTACTGTTGTGATTTTGTGGAAAGCGCTACATTTTTTCTTGGTACTATATTTTGCTTGGAAAATGCAATATCCCCATGCTTATGTAATGCTTACATAGATCAAGGGGGAAGTTGAACCCTATGGCAGAAGCACACTTTGCCTAGATCAGGGTGGCCAACCTCCCACCATTAGGGCCTCTGCGTTCTTAAGAGTTGTGTAGAAGACAGAATCTTGGCAGCTGCAAGTGCTGATGGTGCTGCTAAAGCAGCTGCACCTGCTGAAATGCCCTCACCTATACAACCATTAAAGGTCTAGGAGCATTCATGTTGAAAGTTTGGCCACCCCTAGCCTAGAGAAAGCAAATATATTTAAGGGAGGATATTGGGCAAGTAGAGCTAGTATATGTACACTAATAGGTTTTCTCTTCCTGTTTGACCAGCATAACAGAAGTCAAGATAACACAACACCTATGGATTTATATGCATCTCATTGTGAAAATTCTACTAATCCTTCTTGGAGCTTCACAGATTTCATCAGTCATTGACTACATTTGTGCCTATTTTTATAGCTGAATTGCTGAAATATGAAGTTATTTGCATATTGAATTCTGTACATAATGCCAACTTCTGTGTTTCTGCAGAATTGTGGAATACACACAGTCCAAGCCACTTCCCTAAATTATGAAATAGCTTATTTTATAGGGAACAATCTGCAAGCATAAATATGAAGCATTGTCATATTTGACAACATGACATATGAGGAGAGGTGGGGTCTCAATGTCTTGTTAAGGGGTGACTACTTGAGCTGATTCAAGCTTTTAAAATGGAAGAGTGGTGTATAAATATGACATGCTGTTTTCTTTACTACAGAATGTCATAACTTCACTGTTCATTCTCTCCTGTATTAAATTATACAATGCGCAGATGCAAGCACAGTGTTTGCTTGTGCTGCAGGGCAGTTTATGTCTCCAGAACAATCACTGTGTGGCCCACAGGTGCTGGGATACAGTGGCTGCCAGAGCTACCTCCTGCCTAATAATTTAAGAAGATAACATCATTAGCCAGTTGGTTTACAGTTTCTTAACTTGCTTCTCCTTTAGTCTATTCATTTGCAGTCATGGGAATATCTGATTAATAAACACCGCAGCAGTGTTAAGAGGACTCTAGTTACAGCTAGAGAGAATGAAAGAGATGTGGGATGCTAACACTACAGTTGAGACCAACTGGGCAATTATGGGGTCTAATCCTGGAAATCAGGCCTGAGGTGTTGGGCTTATGAAGCAATGAATTACTTCCCTAAAATGATAGAAAACCTATTCTTGAGGGGCAATAATCTCCTTTTCTTATAAGCAGGTACATATTGTGCTTCCTGAGATGTGTACATGTGCCTCCTGTTTTAATCTGTGCATTACCTAGCTAACAGCCACAGCATAAAAATGGTTTGGGGATTTTATTTTATTTTTGTAGGTGTTAATTTTCTTTGCCAAACTGAGCACTTTACCATAAATGGTTAGCTGGACGGCACCTTCCTGAAGTATCCACCTTAACCCTCTGCTGTCACTTATCACATGAACAGTACAAGCCACCATAAACAAGCTTTTTGCCCCTACCCTTATTCTAAGGAACAGTGAAGGCCAAGGAAGTTCACTCTGACCCAACCAAATAACATATGGTGGGGCCCCATTAGGCAACAAATGCACTGACACCACACTTTCCAGCAAACTTCTGCAATCATGAGGTCTTCTGGGTTCAGCCTGTGATGATGCTGTGTAAGCTTAAGTATCCATATGAGTGTTTAGGCACTGGAGCAAAGCATGAAGGGATATGCTGCCCTTGCTTTCATTAGCATGGATGTAATTCAAGTCACCCAAAAGGAATGCTGTGAACTTATTGTCCAATGAAGATGTATGGTTGGGGCACCCACTTTTCCAGCAAAGTTTGAGGCAGAACTATGCAGGGCAGGGAACCTGCCTTATGCTTTATGGCAGTGTTACTGAAACTTTGAGAGACTGCCAACTTTCTACAGTGGCAAGATCTATTAAAATATGTACCACTTTTCAACAAAATAAGTTCGCAAAGCAGTTTACAGAGAAAAACCAACTAAATGGTCCCCTGTCCCAAAAGGCCTCACAATCTAAAAAGATAAAGAAACTACCAAACAGCCACTACAAAAGACTGCTGAAGTGAAGAGGGACAGTTACTCTCCCCCTACTGAATATCAGATGAGCACCACTTGAAAAAGTGCCTCTTTGCCAGATAGCAGGAGTAATACGGATGTGTAGTTAGTTGGACAGGTACAGGCAGAGATGTCACTAGGGCGCGTGCTGCCCCGGGGCCGGACACGCGCGTCACCCTAGTGACCCCTCCCCCTGGGACATACACCCTTTACTAATCTTCGGCGCAGTCATAGGCCGCGCCATGATTTTGGGGGGGATCACCCGACGGGCTGCCGCTCCCCACGCCCCCTCAATCGTTGCAGCCAGCTCGGGGACATCTTCCCCGGCCAGCTGTCCTGGGCCTTCTGAGGAAGGCCCGCTGCGCAAACGTTATTTATAACGTGTTTAGCGCATGCGCAGACCGTTCCTGAGGGAAGCCCTTTTCCCTCAGGATCGGTCTGCACATGCGCTAAACACGTTATAAATAACATTCGTGCAGCGGGCCTTCCTCAGAAGGCCCAGGAGCGCAGGCCCGGGAGGACGGTCCGAGGCCTCCTCCTGACCTCGGAGCCTCCCGGGTGACGCGTGCAGGGGAGGTGACGCGCGCGCGTCACCCGGGGCCCTCAGCCCCGCGGGGCACGCTACAGTGACGCCTCTGGGTACAGGGTGCAGCTTCTAGCAACAAGCACCCGTTTCCATTCTGTCCTGAAATTGGGGTGGTGGACCACTGCTGCAATTGAAGGTCAGAGGAAACCAGGCAGAAGGAGACTGCTTTGGGAAAACCTTCTAGTATAGGACTTACTTCTGAGTGGACACGTATAGGATTGTGCTCTTAGACAAGCAATTCCAACCAATGCATTCAACACAGTAGATGAGAAAGAAGGACAAAATGCATAAATGGGGGTTTGCTTTGCTCTTTATAACCTGTGAGCGTTAACCTGCTTTTCCTGTTGGATTGGTCACTTGCGGTTAACTAGAGCCCTTTGAATATGCTGCTCTTGAGAGGCAGGTAGGCTTCACTGTCCAAAAAGCAAGTTCAAAACCAAGTTCTTGGTTTACCAGTCAGTTGTGGAAGAAAAGCCAACAAGCCTCTGAGCTGGAAGGTGGAAAAATTGACAAAAATTGAGGAAGTCAGATATTTTCACTACAACCGAACCCAGAAACCACACTGATTATACCTGTCTGGTCCTCCATCCTCCAGAGGATTTGAAAACCTTATTCCGGACTGTTGGTAGATTTATCAGCATGATGATATGCAAAAATTTCAGAAATCATACACTTCTGCTGGGCTGATATTTTTTGCAATGAGATTTGTGGGGTCCCCAAGTGATTTCTGGGACTCACTGATCTTATGGTGGGTGAGCTTCCCCTATTCCTTATCAGAGTTCCTCACTTTTCTTGGTATAACTAGTATATTTTAACATTTCAGCAGCATCCCAGACATTCAAAATTTATCTGTGGGTGGTTCTTTAGAAATATCAATATTGAGGTGTTTGATGTATAGGCTCCTAAAGCAGCTTACAGTTTAAGTAATAATTACAATATACTGTCAGAGTTTAGGGATGGAACAGAAGGAGCTGCAGTTGACCAGGGACTGCCAGAATCAGCCCCTCTACTATGCGGCCACATCTTCTGATCCCTAGCAGTTGTTGATATCAGGTTTACATACCTTGTCATTGCCATTTTTGACATAACTAATACGTGTACCATAACCTACTGCCACCTCTATCCCCTTTACAAAGTTAGTGTGGAAATGCTGTGCAAAAAATATACTGGTCTCAGAGGTGATGCACCAGTCTGTGCATTGCTTTCATGTTCACATAGCACACCCTTGTGGCGCTCCGTGAGTCTGGCAGCTGTAGCTCTCTGCTGAAGTGACTGAGCTCATTTAGAAGGAAAAGGATCTTACCATCTCTGTAACTTAATGACCTTGTAACCAAAAGGGTGTCTGACCAGAAGGCACTGAAAAAATAGGTGACCTTGGAATTACTACCCTGAATTGATCCTCAAGTTGCCAGTGGTAACCAGAACAGGTACAGTCAGTCAGGACCAGCCCATCCATGTGGCCAGCTGAAGTGATCACTTCAGGCAGCAAATTGATGGGAGATGCCCATCTCTGTCCGCCTACTGGCCTCCATTGCTCCTCCTTTGCCTTCCACTACTTAGATTTGAAAAGGAAGACGGGGACAGAGAGGAAGAGGAAATGTGAAGGGGAAGAGGGTGCTGAGCTAGAACATTGGAGGATGGAAGGAGCAGAGGTGCATCACTGGGCAAGGGAGGGCAGCATTTGGCATGCCGTGTCAGGAGGTCTTTAGCCGACCCTGTGTCCGGCTACAACTGTCCAACAACCTTTATGAATGATTGGTGGTTCATGTCCCTCTTTCACTCAAGGACAAGAGTCCTACCATTAGAGGCAGCAGTACACTCTGCTAGGTGAGGGCATTTCAGCAGGTGCGGCTGCTTTAGCAGCACCATCAGCAATTACAGCTGCCAGGATTCTGTCTTCTACACAACTCTTAACAACACAGAGGCCCTAATGGTGGAAGGTTGGCCACCCCTGGTCTAGAACTTCCTTTGCCAGTCGAGAGAGTGGGAGGAGGTGAGTGGAGAGTGGAGATGGAGGTGAACACAGATGGAGGTGAACACTAGGCGTACCATATCGCCGACCAGGACGCTCCGTTTTGCCCTTAAGGGGCGGGGCGGGGGGAAGGGAGTCAGAGTGCGCTCTGGCTCCCTTCTCCCCACCCCGCCCCTTAAGGGCAAAACGGAGCATCCCGGTCGGCGATATGGTAAGCCTAGTGAACACTCACCACCAAACTGCTAACTAAAGCAACTACCTCAGCATTGTTGATAGGCCAACCCTGAACTGTACCTTGTATGACAACTTAAAAGCAGATAGCTTGGTTGTATACATATAATGGGGTGGACATAGTTTCCAGTTCTATGGATCTCAGCCATTTAACTTGATGAGCTCATCCCATCTTCAGAGGATTATTTGGGGGAAAACACCATGCATTAACACTTCTTTTCACTTGTAGTCTGAGAGAGGCCAAGCATACAATTTAGAACTCTGATCAACAACTAGTTTTCCTAAAAGCATATACTCCAACTGCTATAAGGGACAGTCACTATTTTCTGTCCCTGGTGAATAACTTCTTATTTTGTCCCTAGTTTTGCCTTTGAAGGATTCCCTTGTTAAAATATTGCCATGATGAGGTGCTAGAGGATTCAACTCCCTCCAGCACCCCAAGATCTCTCTCTTGATCCGTCACAGACAACTCAGAACCCATTAGCGTATATGTGAAATTTTGGTTTCTTGCCCCAATGTGCATTACTTTGCACTTACTTACATTGAAGCGCATCTGCCATTTTGCTGCCCATTCTCCCAGTTTGGAGAGATCCTTCTGGAGCTCTTCACAATCCCTGCTGGTCTTCACCACCCGGAAAAGTTTAGTGTCATCCGCAAACTTGGCCACTTCGCTGCTTATCCCCAACTACAGGTCATTTATGAACAAGTTGAAAAGCACCGGTCCCAAGACCGATCTTTGGGGCACAGCGCTTTTCACCTTTCGCCATTGTGAAAATTGCCCATTGACTCCCACTCGCTGTTTCCTGGTCTTCAACCAGTTCCTAAACCACAAGAGACCTGCCCTCTTATTCCCTGACTGTGGAGTTTTCTCAGGAGCCTTTCATGAGGGACCGTGTCAAACGCCTTCTGAAAATCCAGATATATAATATCCATGGGTTTGCTCGCATCCACATGCCTGTTGACCTTTTCAAAAAATCCTAAAAGGTTTGTGGGGCAAGACTCTCCCTCAGCAGAGCTTGTTCTTCTATGTATTTTAAGATTTTATCTTTAATGAGACTTTAAACTCTTTTGAGTGTTCAAAACACTTCACATCTTTCTCTTGCTGCAATGCTTACAACAGCGCTGTAAGGCGAGTATTATTATCCCTATATTGCAGATGGGGGAAAGACACTGGGAAAAGGTGGCTTGCCTAAGACCACTTAATGAGTTCATAGTAGAGGCGAAACATGAATAAGGAACTTCCTGAATCATAGCTCACTTAGCCTTGTCTAGTCTTATCTTTAGACATAATAAATGTCTCAGGCTTTTCTTTGAGACTAAACAGATTTCAGAAGATTCAGTTTCTGATGCCGAGGTCCATAAAGAACAAGAAGACCCTGAAACCGAACGTGTTCCCGGAAGAACATTGTAAATGTTTCCCAGAAGAGCTTCTTCCACAGATGACTCAATGTTACCTGTTGGCCCCCAAATATTCCAGTACTGAGCCTGAAAGACTGTATATGGATCCAGAGTTCACAGCTGGGAAGTGTCCTCAGAGACTGTTCTCTTCCAAGCCTGTATGTAGTCTGTATGTAGCTCAGCCAAGATAAATCCTTGGTCATAATCTTACAGTCCTGAGTTCAAGGGTGATTAGCACTGACAGTGGACATACAAGAAGAAGCTTCTTGTTAGGTAATAGCACCTGATCCAAAGTCATTTTATCTGAGTAAGAAGAGATAAGTGTACGGACAAACTTACTGCAGTCCAACTTATGTTTACTCAGCCCAATCCTATCAAAACGCACCTTCCCGCCGATGCAACCACGCCACTGGATCACGCGCTGCATCCTGTGGGGAGGGGCAGTCCCAGAGGTCTCCAGGTAAGGGGACATTTGTTCCCTTGCCCAGGGGTAAGCTTCCACTGCCTGAATGGATCTACTTGGACCTGCACCAGCAATTTAGTTGGCACAAGTTTGAGTGGATCTACGAAAGCGGATTGAAGCCAGGAAGGGGGATAGCATATTGACAGCATCATTGCCACTGATACTGTCCCCTTCACAGCTTTGATCTGCCCCCCTCCTCGCTCTGTTTCCTTCTCTGTTCCTCCCCTTCCTTCCCTGCTGTGTTCTACCCATCCCCACCCCTGTGCTGAATTACTGGCTCCAAGGCTCCTTTCCAGGCCCCTGGCACAGGGCCAATCGCTGCTTGCAGTGGTGACTCAACCACGCTGAATGGTATTGAATGGTATGTCATGTTTTGTGACAGCTGTAAACGACACTGCACTCCAGGAACACCAGTTCTGGCAGTGCAAGGCCTTCACAGGATTGGACTGTAAGTATATGAAAGCTATTGCGCTTACAAAATTCATTTTCAAGCAGAATAGAGATGTGCCCACAAGCACAATATAAAAAATATATAACTTGTAATCACTTGAGGTAGACTGACTTCTAATCATAACATTTCCAGTACATGAAATACTTCATATGCTAACTAACAAGGGGTTATGGTTCCAGACAGTGGTGATCACCCAACAAACCATTTATCCTCAACTCATTGTCATTTGAATTCCCCAAAGGCATACATAATAATTATCAGAAACATATTTAACTTGATTTCCCAGTCTCTTGTCAAGAACATGGAATGAGAGGTCAGAGATCAAGAAAATGGACAGGGTGGAAGAAAAGCTCATCTGCAAAGGACAAGCTATCCTTGTTCCTAATCATTTACCTACAGAAATTCATTCAGGATCTCAAATGCTGTAAGGTTTTCCCCAGGTGTTTACCACCAGAAGCATTTACACAAGTGATCCTTAAATATTTTTGTTTAGATTTCCTACATTTGTCAGCTGAATTAAAAAATTTAAATGGGTAGCTTCCACTTTCTACACCACATAAATAACCAAAAGTTCAAAAATAAGGGTATAATATACAGTAATCCTATCCTGTACGTACACTTTCTGGGTAAAGGAAATATTGTTATTAGGTCTATTTGTGCCAGGGGAGCTTGAAGCTACTTCAGTGACATGGATCTTTGCCAATGTAGCACCACAGTTGGCAAGGCATAGTATTGTGTTGGTGTACTATTATGTTGTGTTGGTGTACTATTATGTTGGTTTAAGTGCAACGTCAACGGAACTCCATCAATACAAAGTTGGGATTAGGGTGAAACATAACTTATCTGGGATCCTGTGCTGGCTCAAAAATCGGTCTTCCCCCTAGTGATGACATAACATTACACTGGCAAAAGTGGTAAAAAGGTGACAAACATTTCATCAAAATAAACAGGGAGCCCAATATACCTCTCCCCCCCCCACTTCCTCCCTTTCTAATCCTACACCCACAATAGAGAATAGGATTCTAAGCAGCCAGTCACAGCACCTCAGCAACAGTATATGAACCCCAGCCAGGGGACACACCTGAGCACAAAGCTTGAGGCTAACAACACCCACCCACCATCATATCTAGAGAACTTAGAGCACACAAGTGGGAAGTCTAGTGGAAGGGGATGAGCACTTACAAGTATTCTGCCTCAGGGTTCCAGGTATAAACACCTAACAGGAACCTGAACTTCACAGCTTCGGATTGGAGATGCAAGGACAAGGCACTCACTCAGGGGACCAGGAGCCTCAAAGCTGGACTTCTCCATATCCCACTCTTCTTTCCTCACCTCTGGAACTGTTTCCTAGCTAAATAGCCTGCATTTACTCAAATGATGACTTTCACACAAGGGTCACATGGATAATGATGCACTACTGGTCATGTGATCCCCAAATGCAGGTTAAATGCAGGTTTTAGCCCACCAGCTAAAAAAGCAAGGGTAAGGGAGCACAGTTACCTTTGTGGGTAAACATCATGTGCTCCACTGCAACCATGGATATTGCTGGCACAGGATCAAAGCCTTGGCACTTGGAACAGAAGAAACACAGTCAGCAACTCCCACAGCAACTCTCTACATGGGATGTGTGTTGTCGTAATGAGTACATTATCTTCTACCACCAAATCTGTGGAGCTGAGGCAGGAAGACTGGAAGAGCATTTAAGCATCAGCAGATATTGTTCACCAATAGCTGCTAGGCATCCATCCATTCATCCTCTTCTTGGCTCTCCAAATAAGGATGCTGGAAATATCCTAACCCTCTCTTGACTCTTTAGAGGTGGCTTCCAACAGTTGCAGTAGCAAGGATGTTCCCCACCCCATGTCTTAAGCAGATCACAAGTAAGATCAACAGCACAACTACCACCATCAGTGACCTGTAGGGAATCCAGTTGCACCTCTGAGGGTTGCCACCCTTTTGCTTTTCCAAGGTGCGCCATACAGGAGTAAATGACAGTACAGCTGTATTAAGCATGGAGGTACAATTATGGGAACACCTGTATCTATTGTTCTCCTATTTGTCATGCAGCTGTCAAAGTCACAGAAGCCCTGCATGAATTGAATATGTACTCAAAACTCCTTTCATTAGCAACATAGAACGCAGAGTCAGATCCTTGGTCCATCTAATTCACAGTGCAATCCTGACCAACATTCCAGCTCTGATGTAACCGCAATGCAGCCCCAAGGCAGTCCCTTCTCTTTTTGTCTCTCAGCTCAGCAGTTTCCAGGATGGAACACAGACACTGAGAGGGAAGGCCTGGGACCCACTAGCATGGAGGGGCTGCAACTTAACCTGAGCCCAGGGCTGACCCAAGAACTACTGACACCTGAGGCAGCATGCTAAATGCTGCCTTCCTTACCTGATAATGGGCCAGCCTCTGTTCCTCCACCATTCTAGCCCTCCGCTCGACTTCTCCTCTACACTTCCACTTTGTCCCTCTCTTCCTTTTCCAATCCAGGTAATGGGGGGGG